>PVJD01014687.1:0-28058 GCA_004026545.1 Mormoops blainvillei
GAGAGAGAGAGAGAGAGAGAAGCAAAAAATTGAGAGAATCAGAAAGGCTAACACCCGTGAGATATATACACTTCAACGCACGCCATTTATACAGTCCCTATGTGTTGCTCAAATGCTCAGAAAATGCACGTAAATCCAAATGTTGGAAAAGGCAGCAATTCAAACCCGTTCACCAGCTGTTCCCAAAGGAACGGAACCAGTTAGTCTGGGATGAAGCAAAACGATGCTAAATGTAATCCCCACCTTGTTGGGAAACGACATCTTTAATCACACCCTCGCCTCAGACCTAGGTTCCCGCTCAGGCACGTTAAGCAGGGCGCATGCACCCATCCCTGGGGTTGGGAAAATAACAACTGTTGGCCCCCCGGAGCGCCACGCATCATCTGTACCTCCCTTCTCCCACCTCCTGGTTTATTTTTAACCGCCTTCCATTCATGCCCTTCTGTCACATTCCCGATATTATTTGTCTCTCAAATGTCCACTGTTTCTTAACAGCCAAAGGAAGAGAGGGGAAGATAAGAGAAGCATCATACTTACCGTTCCCAGGAGGGGTGCAAAATAAAAATAAGGACAATCGCCGGTTGGTTTTGATTTTCCCCCCTCAAACTGCCACAGCTGGAGGAGGGGAAGAATGATCTTGGGGGTGGAAGGAATCACGCCTGTGTGTCAGGTGGAGGCTCCAAAATATCCACGGAAGAAGTTCTTTTGCCAGGGGGGCACAGAGTCCTCGCTGCTGGAGCCCAGGTGTGGGGATCTGGGCTGCCCCAGGGAAGACCCCCAAGACTCCTGGTTCCTCTGGAGTTCAGCACCGGAGGGCTCGACTGGGAAAGGAAGTCAAGGTTCCCCAGAAAAAGAACAAAATCCTAGACAGCAGCGATCACTTGTTAAGCCCAAATTCCTCCAACATCCATCCCTCTCCCTCTCGCGCTGGCTGCAGAAGCAGCACACGCCTCCCCTTGCCGAGAACGCGCGCCGGCCGGGGGCGGGGCGAGGGCCGTGCCGAGGGCGTGGCGTTCACGGCTGTGGCCTGGGGCGCCTCCCGCGCGGCTGGGCTGGCTCAGTCAAGACGCCGAGACTGCCCGCCCGGAGTCAGGCCCCCAGATGCCAAGGATCGGAGGAACATCTGGGAATCATTTCAGGAGCCCCTGGCTGTCGCCCTCGGCAGCGAGAAACTAATCACGGAGGGAGAGATGCCCTCTTTGAAGCTGAAATATGGGTCCCAACAGCAGAGTCGGAGCCCCAAGAGAGGCTGGAGGATTGACCTCGACGTTAAGTCCAGCCTTGACAACAGGGTGCTTCTGGGCGCCTTCTCTCCCTGTCCCTCTGTCTCTTCAGTTCCTCTGGCACCCCTACCCCCATAACGAGTTTGTGGGGTTGGGGGCCCGGGTGCATCTCTGGAGGGGCCGCCGGTCTGGAACCCTTGCATCACCTGCGACCGTTCCCAGACCTCTCGGTCTCCGCCTCCCTGGCACAGAGTTTGTGCGCCTCAAATCGCGGGTCGGGACCCCAGGGCACAGATGGACTTTATCTGTGTTTCACCCAGAGGGGTGGATCGCAGAAACTGGAATTGGGCCCAAGTTAAGGGCTGCGCACCCGGGGCACAAGTCCGAGTGGGAAAAAGTCGAGGGCTCTAAACCGGCTGCAAGTCCGACTTGGGGGCGGGGCGGAGCGGGGTTGGGGGTGGGGGGGGAGGCCTCGGTAAACTTGTTGCTGCAAAAAGAACTGCGACTCGGCAAGAGGTTTGGATCACGGGAGGTCTCTGCCGTAGCGGCAAAAAGATACTACCCTCGTAGGCAGGCAAGTGCGCCCACAGCGGCATCCTCACCTTGGGATGGACTTCAGGTTGCTTATTAGGTGCATGAAATGCTCTGGATGTGAATGTAAATATACAATTCCCACGAATAAAAGAACGGATAGTGGTGGTAAGTGCGAATGTACGGACAGGCACACAACCAGAAGCTCGCGCGGCGACCCAGCCCCGCACTTCTCCTCGCTCCCCCACCCAACCCCCACACCGTGGGCCAAGCAGGCACTGGTGGCCCCCGCCCGGCCTGTTGAAGAAAATCCGACCTTGGGCGGGTCATTTGGCACCGAGACAGCCACCGTAGTTCTCAGCTGGCAGCTTTGTTCGAGGGCCTTATTGGGCCTCTTCCTTTTGTGGTGCTCAATTAATTATTAAGAGAAATATTCCTGAGCTGAATTATAGATATGCCCTATGCTCACTCACCTAACTGCTGCTGGCTCTGTGAAGGACACCTGGAAGCCTGCTTTTCGTAGCTGTTTGATTTTTTAAATTAAGTAACTAAAATATTCTCATTGTAATCAGGGAAAAGAAAAACATAAAAGGAAGAGAGAAAAAGAAAAAAACAAAAACCTGAGGTGCAACCTTGCTTTTCCTAACGTCTTCAGCAAGTTCAACTTAAGCTTTTGTCTACAGATTTACTTGTGACCCCCTGGTCTTAATCACAGTTGGGGAACTGAGAGAAAGGGGTCTCCACGCTGGATCTAGAAAGAGAGGCTTTTTGCCTCAATTCGTTCACGGATATTGTTCATCCCACCAAGCAGTGAGGGCAGATTTCTCCCAAAGAAAAAATGATCACACGCACTAGCTCAAACCCTCTCTGTCGCTCCACAACAGTGATGTAGTCACTGTGCAGTTTCATATCCTACCGAAGGCAGATAATTGAGTTTCTGGTTGTCTCATCAGAACAATGTTTCTTGGGATGATAGAAGGCAGGGTGGAGAGCACAGGATCTTGGGACTAGTTTCCCAAAAGCAATGTGTGAGATCAGTCCAGAGCAACTGTGGAATGCTTTCAGGGTGATGAAAACAGATTGAACGATGCACAAAAAATGACAGTTAAATTGAAGCTTGGACATTTTAACGGGATCATGTTAAAACTTTATGATATATGCTTCCGTGTGCCATTTATCGTTTGTTCCTTTCACAGTCCAGAGGATTTTAAAGTTTAAAATGCCTGAGGACTTTATAAATATTTGTACTTCTTAGGCCTAAAGAACCTGAGTTACTGAAGCACAGGGAGAATGCAGTCAAGGGCGGCTGGGGAAAAATCACTCTCAGGGAGACATTCGGGTCATATCGCAACTGTTTATTGAGAGCTTGATCCAGGCAGGTAACGCTTGTTGCGTGCCCTCCTGGTGGCCAGCTCTGTGCTAAGTTCTTTGCATGCATAGTGTCTAGTTTTATCCGAATAACTAAACACTTTATGTAGCAGGTACTATTATTATCACTATTTTACAGAGAAGGGAATCGAGGCTTACAATGGATAACTAACTTGCCCCAAAGTTATATAGCTAATTATGTAGCATAACTGGAAATTAAACGTCTGACTTTCTGTAATATGGACAGACCCCAGGCCAGTGATAATAATACCACGTGGTCTTATGCCCTCATAAACTAGTGGCTGTAACGGATGCAGTGATGGATTATGAAGCAAGGGGATGCATGCTATGGCGGAGATGTGACAACGGTGTTCCTGGGAGCAAAGAATGGAACAGAACCTCTCTTCAGAGAAGGAAGCATGGACTGACAGGCAAAGGAGAGCTGTGTTTGAAGAATGGTGAGAACTGCAATGGCTGCCATGGAAATACATGGGCACATCGCACTGGGGTGGACCAAGGTGACTGGAACCTGAGATATAGGTGGAATCCAACTGAGACGAGTATGCTCTGCCCCTAGCTTCCCTCCCCTTTCCCATACCTCACACACACACACACACACATACTTCTTTGCCCTTTTAAATAATTATAAAGCAAATGAGAAACATTACATTTCTCTCCCTGAAATTCTCTTGAGGATTCCTAGAAACCCACACAAATAAACAGTGGTAGAAAGACTCTTTGCTTGTGAGCAACAAAAATCCACCTTGTCTCAATCCCAAAACTCCACTCTCTTGAGAAAGCAATAATTTTGGTTTTTTGCCTTAGTCATTGACCAGTTAAAATTCTTCAAGCTTCCTACCCCCAAATACACCTATCACAATTAATGTCTCCCTGGCTTCACATTCTCCCAGCGGTGGTATGAATGTTCCAGACTGCGCCATCAAGACTCTGTTTGTGCAGAAAGAGGCAAAGGGCAGCAGATCTTCTTTTCTACAAAGCAGATAGGAGGCCCCGTGGGATATATAAACTAAGGCCATTCTAAATGCTTTTGTTTTCTTTGGGGACCATGGTCCCCAGCGAATTGCAATGTTCTGTTTACTCTGCCTCTCTCCCCCAAGAACCCTGTGACGCCTCCTTGGAGATGGGTGCCGCACCCTAAGCAGCAGCACAGCACCTGACCCAGAGCAGGCGCTGATAAGAAAGCAGTAAAATAAACGTAGCGCGGAAGAGGCTTCCGCTTGACAAGAAAGTTCAGCACACGTGTTGGGGGGAAACTGAAAGGAGATCACATTTTTTGCTGTTCGCCCCAGCCTCTCAACTCTCTGACTTAAAGTTCTGGAGGGATGCGAGGGCGAGGGTCCCGGGGAACTTGATTCCATGCTTCCCAGCCCCAAATTTATGGGTGCAGGTATTCTGAGGAGTCCATAATTCCTTCTAAACATGAGTCACTCAGCTAGTTTCTTCTTGTGCCTGGATTTTTCAATAACTGTTCGCCACCGCTTCCCATTCCATCTCATGCAGACCAGTACTGGTCAGGTCTTAAGACATCAGAAAAGCATATTTACTTCTTATTAAATGGAGAGAAAACATTAACCGTGGATAGAAAGACTGACTGCTCACTTGCTTCCTGACTGATCACAGCACTGTGACAGACACAATAGGGAATAAGGCAGCCGCTGTTTGCCCTGGGTGGACATCCAAGGTCTAGAGGGTGAGAATTGAGTCAACGCCCTCACATGGTAAGGAAGTTGCACATAGGGCAGAGGGATGCAGCACTTCATTGAGTTTGGAGAGAAAGATTCTCAAGGCGTCACATGACAAAGGGTTTTTGAATGAGAACGGCGGATGTGTGGATAAACAAAGGTAGGCAGAGGATCCAATATTAAATTGGAAAGGGTAACCGTGAGGTGGGCTTAGATATGCATGCTCAAGTGTATGAGCTAGAATCTGTGGTAAAACACTGCCTGAAAGGATTCTCAACCCTTTTCCTACCTGTGTATCCAGGACAGATGCAACTCACACAACACGCTCCTTTGGGCAAACCCAGATCAGCAGCTGTGTCATCCACTGAAGAGACTGAATGACAGGCCTTCCCGGACTTCCTGGCCACATGGCATCCCTTGCTCCTCCATCTATGGCCACATCTGAGAAGCCAAGTGAATGAAATTGAGTTGGCATAACCATAATCAGGTTTTGTTTCCTAAATGCAAATCAATAAAAAAAGATGTTCTTCTTTAATTGAAGTAACTTCAAATTTGCAATGCACTTCACCTTGAACAGTGACACACCAATGTGGGGTGGCACTGCTGTTGAGACCCTCCTGTCAGATCCTCTCAAAAAAGATGACATAGAATCATGTTACTGGCTCTTTGTTCTGCTTTCCTTATATGTGGCTAGGAAACAGGGCATCGGTGGAGGCTCACTTGAAGTGAAATAGCAACTCAGGTGCAGATAAAAAATAACCACGGTCTTCTTACCTGCTGGCAAAAATCGATCGGGAGCAAACTTGAGGCAGAGGTGAATCATGGAAGGTTTAGATACGGAAGGGCGTTTCGGTTCTTACAGAAACTACCACCGCCATGCCTTCTGTAATCATTACTCAGAGTTTATGCCAAAGAGCTTTCCCCGCATACCTAAATGCAGGCCTTTTTATAAAAATAAGAGGCATAGTATACTTCCTGAGAAAAATGGGCTCCGAACTTTCTGAAGGCTGCTTTACATGTGGTCAATGATTACAGGGCAGGCCAAATTCTACTCTCTTAGGAGCTGGTTCCTTCTCTCTCTCCTCTATTTTGATTTTGACCAATACTTTTCACCCCCGTAAGACAGGTATCACCATGGCTTAGAGCGGGCCTTTGTTGTGCAGCCTAAAAATGTTTCCATGCCTCCTCCAGGCTGCCAGCACCCATCACAACCCTGACTATCTCTCCCTCATCAGACCGATACACCTCCTGCTTTCGTTAAGTGTTAGAAAGACCACATCCAGCACATGCTCTCAGAAGCCATGACCATAGTCGTAGGAAGGATGTTTTCACACAGAAGACATTTCTACTAGGTTCAGATTAGTTATAAAATCTACCCAAAATTATGTCTACTCTTTGCTCACTTTTCACCACTCTTGGCTAAAGATGGAAACATGATTCTGGAGACTGGCCAACTGATGTATTTTAGAACAAAAAGCCAAAATAAACAAAGCTTAGAGTATGAGTGTCATAAGGATGTTAATTCGTGGTTTCTCATCACTGGCTGCTGAGAACAATGCATCACCTATCAGGTTTTATATACACTAGAAGCCCCTCTAATTTACTTCTCAGTTGACCTCACAAATCAGATCTTACTCTGAATAAGCACAGAATCATAGACAGTTTCCTTTAGATGGCTTTTAGAAATTCTTTCCCTTTCAAAATGCTTACGTAAGTTTACTGCTGAAAGAAACTTAACATTATATTTACAGTGAAATTCTAATAATTTACAAAGCCCTTGGGGGGAAAAAATAAGCATTTTACTAAAGCGATGACTCTGGGATTGCCTGGGGGGCTGGAGCAGTATTAACTGCTCATTCATTCAACAAAATTTTATTGAGCATCTCTACCGTCTCAGGTTTCTGCTCTTAATAACAAACAAGGTTATCGGAGATGTGTACAAAAACGGGGCCACATACCAACCTGGAAAGCTCAGGGGAGACCTGCATGGCAGGCCTTACAGACTCGGAGACCTAAAGTAACCACAGACGATGATCTGACATTAAAACTTCCAAACTAAAAGTGAGTCATGGTGGGTAGTCAAGTATTAGGCTCCCGTCTTCCTTGACAAAGGTAAAATCTTTACCTTGACTAAGCCTGTCTGTTGTCTTTTTGCATCTACAATAACATACCTTAGAAATGTCAGAGTAATCCCCCTTTTCCAGACTTCTCAGGGCACAGTCTCCCACCAGAGAAGGAGGTCACAGAACCCCTCATTGTTATTTTGTTCCCCAAATACCATCTCTATGTGCTATAAATATTCATCACTAACTATTCAGGCTAAGTCGCTCTTCTAAGTGCCTGGGAATGGGATAGGAAGGGGATCTCTTGGGGACTAAGGAGATACTCCTGGGCAGAGTGAAGTGTTCATGGTTCTACGTCTAAATGCCACTCATATTTATATAAAAGGCTGTGATGATCACTATTCCCAGGTGTCCTGGTCTGTAAATGTACGTCTCCTTGCTCTGGCCCAGCCTATTCTCCCAAAAGGCAGGATGCGCTGCACTCTGTTACAACTTCTCTTTCATTAAGGGCTCTTTCACAGCAAGCAACAGAACGCACTTCAAGCCGGCTCATACACCATAGTGGGCTACAGGCAAGGGTGCTGTCGGATCCTGCTGGGGTCCAGAAAAGAGCCGAAGAACACTTAGCAGAAACAGGGAATTAGTCACACACAGTCTTTCTCAGCAATGCGTCTCTCCTCTCCTGTAATACCTCCATGCATGTGGCCCCACAATGGCTAGCTTAGCCCCATTGTTATATGGTCTTTCCATTTAAAGGTCTCTCACATACTTTAAAATTTCTAAAAGAAATCTGATTGATTTAGCACATCTTTGTAAAGCAGGCCACTCAAGTGACCAGTTTAACTGGACAAGTCATTATATGTCCTTCAAAAGGAAGGTACTCATCTAAGTCTGGGTGGAATGAGATTTTCCAAACAGGGACCAGCACAAGTCCAATGTACTAATTCTAACCACAATAGCCAAGTGGCTTTGAGATCTTAAGAAACCCATGCTACTCTTACTTATTGAGGATTTTCTCAGCATCCTATCTAATATATTTTAAATGCTTATATTTTCCACATTAGAGGTTACATAAACTATTTTAGAATTGAGTTGCAGCTGACTAGGAGATAATGTTACACTGAAATTTTGCAATATTTTATGGTTGGTTTTTTGGTCTATATTTCACAGCTAATAATTTCATTTTCAGAGTATAAACATTTCCTAGCTTCCTGTAAAGCTTATAAGCACATAAGCATGGCCCAGAAACAAACCATTATCCCTGAACAAAGAACTTGCTCCTTGATTTATGTTAAGTATTTAAGATTCTTGGTTTTTAGGAAATGATTAAATAATCTCGGCCGATAAACTCTGGATGAAAGGTATCCGCACCGGTGTATTTGTCTGCTTGTGAATAGGTGCTGACCAACGTGATTGCATCCTGTGTTAATGTTGTCTTCTGTGTTGTGTGTAAGCAATAATGGGAAAGCTATTTACTCAGCTCTGCAAAATGCACCCAGAGGCTACTGTGAGAAATGCATCAAAAAATATATGTATCTAAAAATAGGTAGGCAATAAATAACCGTTTGCAGATGGGAATTGTTCATGCAGTTTTCTAAACCACAGCAGGTTTCTTTAAGACCTTATGGCTTTCCCCATATTTTACTAGGCATACTAAATCTGCCATGCTTAAAAGCAGATAACTTAAATAAGGGTGCAGCAGAACTGACTAGATCCAAACTAAGGTTATTTTTAAGACAATACCAGACCATTCCTTTCACCTTAGGCTAGCTTCACACATGCATATCTTCTCCGTTAGTTAAAAGCACCGTAAGAGTAACGTCTGTGAGGCGGAGTGTCCTGGCGAGTATTTTAGAATACACTACATTGCCAGCAATGTAGGGGCCACTCTGCAAAGCAACGTCTTGATTGCTTAAGTGTTTTATTTGTTCAGGCTCCCTCAGAGGAAAACAAACATTAAATAGGGGACTAAACCAGAGATTAAAAGATCATTGTGGCCTAGGAGTATGTTGGAGAACTATTTAGATAAGGAAGCTATGGAGTTTGCAAAGAGATACTTTGAGAAAGGAAAATGCAAGGGAATTAGGGTATGCTTTTTTTTTTTCAGGAGGGGTGACATACAAACCTTTATAAACAATTAAAATTATATTAAATAATAACCATAATTTTAAACCAATATACAGAGGAGTAGGTTTGATATGTGATAATCTAAGATGGTTTCTTCTATCCAGGACCCAATCAAAGTACTTGGTATAATCATTCAAGATATCTCCAGTTCATATGATCTTCTGCCACCACTAAAGCATATGTAGTTATTGATCTGGCTGTGTGCTTCAAACCCAGCTCAATAGAGGCTCTGTACTATACTATTAAATAATATATTTAATAACACAATTAATTTCTCCTGTTCAAGAGAGTAATGAACTTTGGCTCTGGTCTTAAGCTTAAAGAAAACTATAGCGCACTGTCCTCTCCAACTCAGGGAAAGTTATTATATATTTCATTCCTAAATTGAATGTAATGTACACAAAGAATAAGTTGACTTGTTTACAGTGGTACATAGACTACGGGCTAGGAGTACAGCCTGTAAAGTCGGCAAATGTCTATGACTAGAACTATGGCCTTGATTAAGTTTCTTAAGTTTTCTAAATATAATGTTCTCGCCATAAAAGGAGAATGTTGATACTACTTTATAAGGCTGTTGTGAGAATTGGACAAGTTATGTGAAAGATGAAATGCGCAGGGCAATTAAATAGAAGATTTTATTAGAGCTACTACAATATGGCAAACATTTATTAATGTGGAAAGTCTCAAACAAGAGGAAGGGGCCTTCGGTTTCCCAGAGGCAGGCAAAGAACTCATGTTGGAAACCTATGGGAGCCATGCAGAAAGATGGAGGTGACTATTACCTTGGAATATCCAATACCATAAAAATCTGTGTATATATTATACTTAATTCTGATCAATCAGAAAAAATATAGCTGTTTTTATTAAACCAAAAAAATTAAACAACTCTATTTTTCAAAGATTTACCTAAATTATGTGAGCTTGAAATTGTAAAACAAAACATTTCTAATTTGGCTTTTGAAGGATACTGTTAAAATCTAGCACTCTGGAGGTCTTAGTAGTTCAATTTCCTTAATTTCTGAGAATTTTAGGAATATTCAATTTAGGCACGCAACAATTAATCTGTAAGCCAATCAGAATACAATTCCTTAAAGAGATCTTCGTAGTCAGATTCGGTCATGCCCCCCTGAGGCAGGGAAACAACCACACATTCACACAATGAGAGGTAAAGGCTTGTCCATGGCAGACATAAACATACAGACAGAGAGGGAGAGAAACTGTATACATTCAATTCTAAAATTCCCATCATAGGTCAAGCATAAACACAGAAATATAAAACTCACTGTCCATGTCATATCTTCCTAGTGGGTATAAGTACTTAATCAATTTGTATTCAGATAGATAAACTGACAAACAGAAAAGACTAACAAACCAGAACATCTGCAGTCTTTCAGCTGACAGAGACAAGATCTCCACAAATCAGTTCCTTTACAGAGACCACCAAATGGTCAGACCATCACACACACACACACACACACTCACACACACACACACACACACAAAGCTGGAACCAGAAATCAAGCATATATCCGGAAAGTATAAAAAGCAAATACTAACATGGTGCCAATGGCCAAGAGTCCATAGCGCAGGACCAGGAGTCACGCTCTGCACTGAGCGGTCAATCACTGCTCGGGGACGGAGCACAAAGGGTTCCGACAGGCCTCAGTGCCTGGGCAGAGTTAACAGAGATCCAGAGGGAGGTCTGGTCCCATTCCATTTACAGCACCAAACTGTGAAAGACAAATGCACCAGACAAGGAGATTATTTTATGTAAACTATCAGAATAGGGAGAATACTTATTAATGAGGAATGCCTCAAAGAACAGGGAAAAGGCCTGTGGGTTTTTAGAAGCAGGTAATCAAGGAAGTCATCCTGGAATTTAAGGGAGTAGGAAGGAAGAAAGTGGATCTTATCTCAGAATACGTCAGCATAGGGTGGTCCTTAAAAGGTAGGAAGATTCCTTAACCATTATTGCTTTTCAGGAGCAAAGGGCTCAGATAAAGTTCAGCATCGTCATAATGTCAGTTTTATAAAATGTTTATTCATAGAAAATAAAGTTTTGGCAATAATTGTTGGAGAAGCCAGTGCATTTAGCAGTACACTTTACTAGCTGTATGACTTTGGGGAAATTATATAACTTCTCTGATTTTTTAAATTTTCTTAGCAGTTCATGGGACAGAAAAATAGTGGCTTCTACATAAAACTGTTGTAAAGACCAAATAAGAAAAAGATGAAAAATTCTGAGACCAGGATCTCACCTGGTGAGCTTTCATAAACAGTAACTGACTATTCTTATCATCACCATTTAAAAATGAATGACTACCATAAGAAAGTAGGTCATTGTTTTATTTCTAAAACCCACTTCTCAAAGTAAACATTTCTGGAGTATAAGAATTCACTTTTAAATTTGCTGGATTAGCTTGGTAATTTTAACAGAAATTTTTGATATTTCTTAACATAATATTTAAGCATTCTTATCATTTCATTGACATAAAGGGAAATTTTAAATTTTTTTCTTAAAAAAATTCTGTTATTGTACAGAAAAAAGAATACAAATTGTCCCTAGGTAAACTGAATATAACCAATTAAGCAAAAATCAAAGTTGGAGAAAAATGAATGGTCATATTCTGTGTTGTGTTAAAACCTATAACTCTGCTATTTTCTAGCTGAGTTGATGTAAACTAGAAAACTGATTGAGGATGTTTTGAGGAAAAAAATTGTTTTTAATGTTGTCATCTTCTTTGCCTTTTTATGAGTGAAATGAATGGCAAGGAAATCTTACCAGGTTATAGTTTATGTGGACTTGGTTCTGAAAGGACAGAGATTTTGTTGTTGAAGAACAGCAAAGAAAGCACTCCTGGAAATTCTTGAATGAGCCTGTGATTCCTTCCCTGTATTTAGAGCTTGGAGAAGTTGTCACAGGGTTCAGAGTCTATATCTCATTCCATGCTCAGCCTCCCACTGATGCTATTAATGTCACTTAATTTAATGACCTTTACAATATCAAGAAGGAAATTAATTTGCGTTGGATTTCTTGACACCCTACCTGTGATGAGGACAGACTTAAAAAGGGGACCGGAATGTGGAGAGCAGGACCACTGAAATGGCATTGGTCCGATCAAGATTGCATAAAGTGTATAAAACAAAGTGGAGTCACTCATGTCAACCAAGATGCCTGCCAGTCAGCCACAACACTTTGGTTCAAGGGGGAAGCTACCTAAGTCAGAGCAGGTACATCTGACAAGGAGACACACCTAAGACATCTGCACATGTGACCAAAACAGCCATGTCTTAAAAGCAGCACCATCCATAGATAGGTTCCTGGGGAAAGTCCCCACTCGGCATCAGGGGTGCCAAGACATTTACCCAAAGCCCCAGGAAGGTGGAGTACACACCTCTTTCAAGGTATAAGTGAGGCAGGCTCCAGGCCGCTGCTGACACAGCCGAGCTCCACACACCAGGGTGCTGCTTCACGCCACGCTGATCTCCCTTGGCATCGGCCTCCTGAGGCTCTGCCTGCTGGATGGAGACTTCGTCTGCCCTGCTGCCCGCCTGGCTCTGGAGGTCCTCCCTTGCAAGACGCTGATGACTCCCTTGCCCATCATGCTGTCTCCCAGACCTGCAGACTGAGACTCTGGGACTCGGATTCGTTGTTCCCCATTGATTGCTGTGTGTGTGTTACATTTCTCTTAGATCGTCACAGTGTGCGTAGGATATTAATGTATATTGATGTTCTACTTTGAGCGAACCTGCATTCAATGAAGGCTGAGTGAGCGGCATAGTGACTCTGAGTGACTCTCGTCTATCCCTCGGTGCCGGGCTGCTCAGCGGGCAGCTGGCCGAGCAGTTGCCCGGCTGCCTTATAGGAAAGACTGTATCACAAACAGATGAGGGAGTAGTTTTTGCATTTTGAGCTGAATCTCCCAACCATTGTAAACTACAATGTAGATGTAGTTTACATTTACATTGCAAAGGACTAGAAATATTATGGGCTTGCTAAGAGGATCAAACTTATAGCCACTGGCTAAAGAACACTTTAAAATCACCCAGGGTGTACAAAAACAAGACAAGACAAAACTTTTATTTCAAGGGCTCAGCATCATAACAGACAATTATAGAAAGCAGAAGTATGGCCTTAAGAAACTTTAAGTCTACTTAACAGCATGGGAAGTTAAGGCCAGCCCTTCCAAGATATAGTAGAAAATATAGAAGGTATATGTGTTTTTGTGGTCTCTGAAGTTGGATAGATTTGGCTCGAGTTCTGATTTCATCACCTGTAGACCATGGGCGATTACCTGTAAAATTTGTTTTCTTCATCCGAAAAGTGAGAATAAAGGAAGTACACATATTGAAAAATTGCTTTAAGGCCTAAAAGTGGTCATTTGAGTCCATAGCTCTGCTCCTGGCCCACGGTAGGCATTCTAATAAACATTAGCCATAGTAGTAGTGGCAGTAGTAAAACGGTACGTGTGTGGTATGGATTATAAAGAATTTATATATAGACTACATGCATAGCCTACAATTAGTATATCTGACAGTATATAATTAAATAGTATTTATGGTGGTACAGATATAAATGTTACAGTGAGTCAAAAGAAGAAAGAACAGTGGGTTATCAGTAGGAAATTAATGTTCTCTGTACTATGCCTGGCAAGTTGAAAGCTCTTATTAAATGTTAGGTACTTTTATTATCAATGCTGCTGTCCACAGTAGGCTTCGCAGAGCAGGTTAAACTGGAGCTGAACTTCAAAGAGGAGTAAGACAGGAGAGCAAGAGTCTCTCAAGTGAATACAACAGCAGGAGCGAAGTCGCTGATGTGGGATTTAGCATGACACGGCCCACTAAGGTGAGGACACTGGTCTAAAGAGCTCTCTGTCAACAAGCCATTATCATTATTATCCTCATTATTAATAGCTGCTTTTTCTTGTATTGTTTAGGCATCAGATCTGTGGAACCTATAAATATCGCCTTATTCGGAGAAAAGGTCTTTGCATATGTGATTAACTAAGGATCTCAAGATGAGGAAAGTATCCTGGATCATTCAATGACAGGTGTCCTTAGAAGAGAAACATGTGAGAGGTCCACAGACAAGCAAAGGCACAATGGCCATGGAGGCAGCGATCGGAGTGACAAGGCCCCAAGTCAAGGACTGCCAACAGCCACCAGACGCTGGGAGAGGCCAGGAATGAATCTCCCCTAGAGGCAAGGCATGTTGATTTTGAACTTTTAACCTCCACAACCGTGAAAGAATAAATTTCATTTATTAGTTTAATCACCAGAGTTGTGGTATTTTTTTATAGCAGCCACAGAAAACTAATACACTGTGTCTTTTTCTCTATTCAACCTAAGCCTTCTATAGTCTTCTAAAATACAGTCTAAGTCTTATTATCACCATTTATAGGGACTACAGAAATATTTAATAGGCACGGCCAACCTAGTTCTAAAGGGTAGGTAAGGAAAGTCTCCTTAAAGGAGGAAATGTTTGAAGTGCAATGAGCTGGGTGGGTAGAAGTCACGAGACAGGAGCGCAGAGGCGTGACAAGCAGGTGGAGGGCATAGAGGGAAGCATAAGTGAGTGAACAAAGTCAGGGGAGGCTGGGGGCACGGGTGAGCACGAGGGAGAGCGCCCCAGATGCAGCACTGGGGCCCGACCCAGCGTGGAGGACCTACCTGAGCCTAGGTGGGTTCCCAGCAAACAGAATGATCCTGCGCATAGGAGAGGCCGCACCTCGGACACTTTAATAAACCAGCAGAGGTCAGACTTTGTTTTACCAACAAATCCACTAGCCTTTTGATAAATAATAGATAGACCTGTTTTATCTTAAACCCCTGTGGGTAGGGGTGGGGTAAAGGCGGGAGAGGAAGGAGATCAAATACACATGGAAATTAGCACACGCTCTCCAGGCTTTTGCAGAAACCAGGTGGTAGCCCCAAAAGGAAATCAATAACCACCGCTTCTATTTGTGGCCCTGTTTCCACAGAAACGTGTTTGTGGGTGAATTTGGAAGGCAGATTTACAATGCCAAAACAACCAGTCCAAAAAAGAGAAAATTCTGTTCAAGTAAACTTTTAACTGTAGAAACAAATGCTTAATTTTACTAACATTTTTCCATTTAATTAGCCAAATTTGGAAGGGATTAACAAATAAATTCAGCCATGCTCCTGTAGGCTCAATGATACTGAAACCTGGGAGCAATGTCATCTTCCGTATAGATGGAAGGTGGTAGGATAAAATGTGACTGGCCTGACAAGTTGGACCTATTTGCAAAAATATCATAGTCAAACTTTAGCGCACTGTGCCAGTGAGGATAACACTAATCGCAGGGGGGAGAAAAAGAAAAACAAAACAAAACAAAACACACAAAAAAACAAACAAACCTCAGTTTTTCTTTCGTCTTTTCTAAATCCTAAATGTTGTACCATGCATGCTGTAGGCACATCATAGAAATGCTTTTGAAATGATCTGCTAGGACAAATTTATACATGATCCCTTATCTCAAATAAAATAAAATTCTTCCTAAGATCCATTCTTTAGCAGAATGAGTACATTTCAGTATTTTGGTTAGTATCAACCCCAAAATACTAAAAGTGCTCAGAACTTTTATCATTAAAAACCAAAGCTGTGATAGTTCATTTTTAAGACTTTTTAAGTGTAGTTTTAGATTTAAACAAAATTAAGAGAGAGAGGTACAGAGATTTTCCACATGCTTGCAGCCATCACACATACAAAGCCTCCCTTGTTATCAACATCACTGACCAGAGTGGTACGTTTTGTGCCAAGGATGAACCCACACTGATACATCACCCAAACTCCATAGTTTACATAGGGTTCACTCTTGGTGCTACATTCTATGGGGTTAGACAAATATATAATGACATATCCATTATTATATTAGCATGTAGATGATTTTTGTTGCCCTAAAGCCCATCTGTGTTCTGCCTGTTCGTCTCTCTTCCTCCTTCCACCCCTGGTAACCACTGATCCTTTTGTTGTCGCTGTAGTATTGCCTTTTCCAGGATGTCCTGTAGCTGGAATCACACAATATGTAGCCTTTTCAGATTGGTGTCTTTCATTTAGTAATATGTATTTACAGCTCTTGCCCATTTGCTCATGGCTTCATAATTCGTTTCTTTTTAGTGCTAAATCATATTTATGTGGATGATATTTCATTTTTAAACATGGATCTTTCCCAACCTCTAAGGAAAATATGAGCGTCATTTATTAAAAGTGTGCTTTAGCACTCAGTCTCAGATCTAGATCTTCCAAAGCCCTGCTCACTTCTAAGTTGCCTTAGACCCTGGGTAGTGTTGAGCCTGCAATGGGGGTGGGGGAAGGGCAGGAGAACGAAAATTAGGCCATTGGCCTCAGCTGTGACGTCTGTGCAGCGCTTACAGGGAAACGAAATAGGAACCTAGATAGACTGGTAGAGCCACAAGAAAATTTCCTAGTCCTAACAAACCATAAGGTCCATAAATGACACAGGACGAGCCAGTTACCTACTTCCTCACTTCTTAAAGCCGATGCTCCTCCATCTCACCCTCTATTACTTCAACTAAAGTGGACATCGTTAGCTGCTTACCTACCATGTTGGACCCCTTTGCCTCTTAGAAGGGGCATCTCAGATTGGGGGGTCTTGTACCTGGCAGCCACCATCCCTAGTCTACATCACCCCGAAAGTCTCCTTATGTGCACCGCCCCGCAGCCCACACGCTTCTACTCTAGTCCTCCTAAGTTTTCTCCTTTCAGCAGAGTTATCTTTTTAAATGTAAATCAGGTCATGTCACCACCCTGTTTATTAAATGACTTCCCTAGGTATTGAGATCAATGTCCAACCTCCTTGAGGACCCACAAGGTCTTAAGTAACAGGCTACCTCCCACCGCAGGCCTCAGCTCCTACCGTTCTCTTGCGCTCTTATCATGGGCCAATCCCGTTTGCCTGTTGGTTCTTTAAATGCGCCAAGCTCTTTCCACTCTCAGGGCCTCTGTCCTTGCCGTCCCTTCTGCCCGGGAGGCCAGGCCTCCGTCCTCTGGGCGGTGGGCTCCTCCTTGTCATTCAGGTCACAAGGCCAAATGTCACAGGTCTTTCTCACCCACCTATTCTAAAAACAACCCCACTACCCAGTCCCCAACACAGAGCTCTGTTTTAAGATCTCCATGCCATTGACCGTTATCTGAAATATCTGTATTTACTTACTACTTTGTTTAGGTTTTTTTTTTTAGAATGAAAACTTTTAAGTACAGGAAGCTTTCTGTTACTCCACTACCAGAACGTAGCAAGTATACAATATATATTTGCTAAATGGAAGTAAAGAAGGAAGGGAGGAAGGGAGGAAGGAAAGGAGGGGGGGGAGGGAGGAAGGAAAGAAGGGAGGGAGGAAGGAAGGGAGAAAAAGATCTACTTAGTAATTCTGATTACACTCCATCTACAAGTAACCAATATACATTCTTAGATTTACACCAGGCAGGCTACCTGAACATGGAACTAGATTAATACCTTAAAAACACAATGAAATGCCTTGGTTGGTGTGGTTCAGTGGATTGAGTGCCGGCCTGCAAACCATAGGGTTGCTGGTTCAATTCCCAGTCAGGGCACATGCCTGGGTTACAGGCCAGGTCCCCAGTAGGTGGGGTGCGAGAGGCAACCACACATTGATGTTTCTCTCCCTCTCTTTCTCCTTCCTTTCCCTTCTGTCTAAAAATAAATAAATAAATAAATAAATAAATAAATAAATAAATAATCTTTTAAAATATTTTTTAAAAATATAATGAAGTGAACTGAAATAAAAATTTTAAAACACATTATTTAATAGATTAACTAATGAATTAACATATTTCTAATTGTTGCTTTGGTTTTCTTCAACTTTGTAACTCTAATTGGATAGAATTATTCATAAGTAAAGTAATTGGATACTTAAAAAAATAGTATGAACTTTTTAGCAGAATGATTAGAGATAATTTTTGTGCCAAACAGCCTAGGTTCAAATATTGGTTCCTTTCTTTTCCTTTTTTTAATAAGTAAATTATATTTCTTTTTAAAAAGATTTTTTTTTTTTTTATTTTCAGAGAGAGGGGAAGGGAGGGAGAAAAAGAGGGAAAGAAACATTAATGAACGAGGGAAACATCTATGTGTGGTCGCCTCTCACACGCCCCCAACTAGGGACCTGGCCCACAGCCCAGGCATGTGCTTTGACTGGGAATCGAACTGGTGACCTTTCAGTTCACAGGCTGGTGTTCAATTCACTGAGCCACACCAGCCAGGGCCAAATATTGGCTCTTGTACTTATCAGGTATAAACCTTGGGCATTTATCTAACTTTTCTTGGCTTAGTTTTCTCGCCTGTACAACGGGGTTAATGCCAGCCCCTCCCTCATAGATCTTTGTTAGGATTAGACAAATGGATGCCAGGTTGCTGAGCATAATTCTGACACAAACCAAGGGTCTGACATAGCTCAACAATTATTAAAGTGTTTTATTTTATACCTTATTATTATCAACAATTTTTCTAAATAGGCTCTTGGCTCTCCACAGTAAGAAAAAACCAATGAGTCACCCCAATATTGGGTTCACTGGAAATATTTTATACTATGTCTCCTAAGCCTTGGCAGTATATTCTTTAATAATGACAGTAGCACTTTTCTTCAATTGCCAGCCAGCATGCCGGCATGTTAGGTCTTTATTTCCTTTCTATAAAACTCTCTTTTATCACAGCTTCCCATATTCATCTGATTTGGTCTCTGCTCTCTGTGGCTGCCAATATGTGAAAACTGTTTGATCTTGATGGAATTATAGGAGAAGGGCTGGAAATTGAACAGGATCCCACAGACATTGTTCTTTTCCCCTCCCATTGGCTTGGGTGTCTTGGAGATAAAAATGAAGGAGCATTATCTTCAGGCTGGTTCCTAAGGAAAGTTTCATGTGAACTCAATGGCCAATAAAAGGCACATAATGGGTTACAGAACCTCTCAATTATAAATATGTATTTAAGAAAAGCTAACGAATAAAATGTAACAAAAAAAAAAGTAGATGATGACACAGACAGAGAATAAGTGACCTAATCACTCCTAAACTCTTAGAGCAAGCCACCTACATGCTTCCTACAATATGGAATTTGGGAGAAAAGACATAAAGGCTCACATTAAACCAAAGTAATGAATTTGACAGAGCTCTAGTTTTACATTTCCATATTTTCCTGGTATTTTTGAGGTCTGTGTTTATAAGTTTAAGACAGCCTATCATGCAATGAAGCATAAGCAAGGGGGGTAAATGCTTCCCGTGATACACTAAGGCTAAGAAAAAAAGAAAAGAAAGAAATAAGGCAATGCAATTTGCAAAAAAGTTAATTCTCTCAGAATACCAAAAAAAGCATAAATTTTCATTGTGATAAGTAGGTCTTCCCTAATAAATGCAGTATAATTGTAAGTCTTTCGGCTGTAGGCAAAAGTTACAAATACATCACACCATCCTAGAATAGCCTATTTGGCAATTCAGACTCAGATTCAAAGAACATTTGCTCTATGCCCACTGCTGTGCTAGACACTGCCTCACATTATCTCACCCATTTCTCATAAGTACATAATCGTGAGAAGGCATAATTGACAGCTTTTGTCATATAAGAAAAGAGATGCTCAGAGAAGTTAATTCACTCATGTTTGGTGGCACAGCTTAAAATGGCAGCTCTGAGGCTCACACATGGATTCTTGGATGTCAAGTGATCTGACAGACAAACTTCAAATAATCATGGAAGAGAAATTAATGTTGGAGAGCCAGGGGCCAGAATATGTGATTGAAGAAAAGAGGTTGTAGACAGAAGTATGGTTATGAGGTTTAAAGCAAAATTCTCAGGGAAACAGAAAGGGGATTAAAGAGTTCCTAATCCTGAAAAAAAAGCTAGCGAATTTTTTACCATTTATCTTGCTCTGCTGCCTCAATTTACCATCCTGTCCCTACATGTGGGTGACCCCCAGGCTCCACCCTCAGCTCCTCTCTTTACTTCATTTCTCAGGGGTATCTACTCTATAACCGCCTCTATGCAGACAATTCCCAGATTGATGTCTCTATCCTTGACCTCTCTCGAGAGCTCCAATCCCATCTTTTTTACAGGGTGACTGGATGTTTTCAGCATGACATTATAACCGCCTCTCAAACTCAATATTTATAAAAGAAAGAATGGCTCTTCTTCCCCTACAACACCCAAACTTTTCTTCCTCTTGCTTCCCCCATTTCTGTTAATGATAAATTAGGCATCGCGGCACCTTGGTACAGAATTCAATTGCGTATTTATTTTTTTCCCTTCTCTTGACACCCACATTTGACACTAGGTCGTATCAATTCTACTTTTTCAAACTCTTACAGTTATATCTTTCTTTCTCTATTATGGGTATTAAAGGATAATTTTTTTTAAAAAAAGCAAAAATCAGGACTCTCATGTAAAAATAAAATGGACATATGTCAAATGTTATATTAACTCATTAATTAACAGGGAACCAGTAAGATGTTCCAATCATTCAAAAAAAACCCACACATATAAAACTAATATCAAATACTAAAAATGAATTTATACAGAGGTATAAATAATGGATAAGTAGATGTAAAACTGGCTTACTACATAAGTGGAGGGGGAAAGGAAAATGAATTGTTCCCACAGTAGACAGCTCTGATTTGCATGTCTATGAAAAAGATTCACTTGAATTGCTTTCAGTTAACTGCAGTTTTATTGTAAAACCTTGTAAAATATCTTATAGGCAATTAAAGGCACAAACCCCACAATGTCAGATAACCAGGGAGGGTGTACACTACAAAATATCTACTTTTCCACTGTAAGCACTAAGTGATCTTTTTAAAGTCTTTCAAAAGTTATTCCAATTCAGGTAATAGTCCCTCACTTTGGACATCAAAACCTAACATTTATTGAATAGACTATCTTTACCCCATTGTATGTTTTTGCCTCCTTTGTCAAATATTAATTGACCATAAAGCTGTGGGTTTATTTCTGGGTTCTCTATTCTGTTCCATTGATCTAATGATATATTCCTATTTTTATGCCAGTACCATGCTGTTTTGATTACTATGGCCTTGTAGTATAGTTTGACATCAGGTAGCATGATTCCTCCAACTTCGTTCTTTTTTCTCAAGATTGCTGTGGCTATTTGGAGTCTTCTGTGGTTCCATAGGAATTTTTGGAATATTTGTTCTATTCCCAGGAAATATGCCATTGGTATCTTGATAAGAATTGTATTGAATCTACAGATTGCTTTGGGTAATATGGACATTTTCTGTCTGGAAGATCTATCCATTGATGTCAATGAGGTGTTAAAATCCCCTACTATGACTGTGTTACTGTCAATCTCTCCCTTTATGTCCATCAAGATTTGCTTTACATATTAAGTGTTCCTATGTTGAGTACATAAATGTTTACAAGGGTTATATCCTCTTGTTGGATTGCTCCTTTTACCATTATTTAGTTCCTTCTTTATCTCCTACTATAGGCTTTGTTTTAAAGTCTTCTATGTCAGATATAAGTATTCCTACCACAACTTTTTTTTTTGTTTCCTTTTGCATAAAGTATCTTCTTCCATCCCTTAACTTTTATTCTGTATGCATATTTTGTTTGTGGTGGGTCTCTTGAAGATAGCATGTATATGGGTCTTGCTATCCATTCTGTTATCCTATGTCTTTTGATTGGACATTTAAGCCATTTTCATTTAAAGTGATTATTGGTAGGTACATATTTATAGCCATTTTATTCTTTATAACTGTATTCTGCTTCCCCTTTCTCTGCTTCCTCCTCCTCCTCCCTGTTGTCTTCTTCTTCTTCTTGAAGAAGATCCTTTAACATTTTTTATAATACTGGTTTGGTGGTACCAAACTCCTTTAGCTTTTTCTTGTCTGGGAAGCTCTTTAGTTCTCCTTCAATTTTAAATGATACTTTTGATGGATAAGATAGTCTTGGTTGTAGGTCCTTGTTTTTCATCACTTTGAACATTTCATGCAACTCTCTTCTGGCCTGAAATGTTGAGAAATTCTCTGACCATCCTATGGGAGCTTCCTTGTAGGTAACTAACTGTCTTTCTCTTGCAGTTTTTAAGATTTTCTGTTTGTCTTTAACCTTTGCCATTTTAATTATGTGTCTTGGTGTGGGCATCTTTGGGTTCATCTTGTTTGGGACTCACTGCACTTCCTGGACTTGCGTGTCTTTTTCCGTCACTAGTTAGGGAAGTTTTCAGTCATCATTATTTCAAATAGTTTCCCAATCCCTTGCTCTCTCTCTTCTACTTCTGGTACCCCTGTGATGTGGATGTTGTTACAGTTCATGTTGTCCCAAATGTCCCTTAAACTCTCATTTTTTTAAAATCTTTTTTTTTTGATGCTCTGATTGAGCATTTTCTGCTACCTTGTTTTCCAAATCGCTGACTTGATCCTCTGCTTTCTCCAACCTACTGTTTATTCCTTCTAGTGTATACTTCATTTCAGATATTGTATTCTTCATTTCTGACTGGTTCTTTTTTATGGTTTCTATGTCCTTTTTCATGTTGTTGTAGTTCTTACTAAGTTTCTTGAGCATCCTTAAAACCATTTTTTAAACTCTGTATCTGTTAAAATTGATTGCCTCCACTTCATTTAGCCCTTTTTCTGGAGATTTCTCCTGTTCTTTCATTTGGAGCACATTTCTTTGTGTCGCATTTTGGTTGCCTCTTTGTGTTTCTTTCTATATAGGTCGTTAGGCCAGGACTCCCAATCTTGGTAGGGTGGCCTTATATAGTAGGTGTCCTGTGGGACCTAGTGACACAGTCTCCTTGACCGCTTGATCTCTTGAGCTGCATGCTCCGGTAATGTCCTTCGTGTGGGTTATGTGGGCCCACCTATTGTAACTGAGTTTTGATTGTTATTGACCAATTAGTGCATGGGCTCACTCCTCTGGCTGGCTGACGCTGAGGACTGACTCTGACCACAATGTACAAGCTGCTGTGCAGGTGCCGACCACATGAAGCAGAATTCACCCCAGCAGGGTCTGGTGCTGCTGAGATCTCCCTTTGGATGTGCCACCTGTGAAGCTAATTGGATCCCGCTCTGATGTTTTCTGATGCTGGCTACTGGGTGTGTTGGTTCTGGGGCCTCTTACAAGGGACTTTGGGGCAGGCCAATTTCAGACACTGCTTGTGACCAGGTCTGGACAACCTGTTCAGGGCTACAAAGCGATTCACACTTCGTGGCTGCCTCTGCTGGGCCTGGACAAGCATGCAAAGAGCTAAGCTGTGCACCGAGGCCAGCTTTTACCAGCACCAGGTCCAGCAGCAGGTCAGCAGAAATCCCAAGAAGCCCTGAGATCTGCCTCCACCTGTCTCCGCCTGCTGGCTGTCTATTAGGCTCAGTAAGTGAAAGAGCCTCTGGTGGTACTGATGCAATCACTCATCCAACAAGCCCGGTAAATGAATCAAATGTTTATCTCTCTCAAGTGAAGGAACCCAGAGCACTGGCAACATTTCTGGGCAGATAATACAGCCCTTCATTATCTAGGCTTAGTGTACTGTTACATAACATTCTGTGACTTAACAATGCCTTGTATCTTTAACAGAGAGAAACTTCTTCTGGTTACAACTGTAAATTGATACATAGCAATTATCTTCTATGAAAGCCATTATGAATTCACAGCAGCCTTCTTCATGGAAATAATTCCTGTTTCAAGAATTATAGACCTTGTAGATGAACAGAGCAAATTCCATTCTGTTCTCACAGAATGATCCCTACTGGATGCTTTTAATAACAAACAAGGTTAGACATGCGACTGAAAGATACGGTTAATGTTTATAGTATTAAAAGTATGCTATTACCATGACTAGCCCTTTTGCTACAAATATCCTGAATTGCTTTGAAGGGATCCTGTGTTTTTTCTTATAAATTAGTTATTCCCTGACCTGATGCAATTTCTGTATTAATCAGCAGTTTCTGAAAACAAGTGACAGAAGCCCAACTCAAAAAAACTTAAAAAAAAAAAGTGGAAGAGGTCATTTATGTTGACTAATGTACCTTAGGAATCTAGGGGACTCTAGAGCCTAACCTGAGCCATTTCAGACACTCAAATGCCTTCTTTTCAGATGAATTCTCCTCCTCTGGGCAAAAATGGCAACTGTCAATTCTAGGTTTACTCACAGTTAAAGCTAGAGATGCTACTGTAAAATTGTTTCTTGAACGTTCCAATTGATGTTCTTGGTTTTGCGGTCACCCGTGAACGAATCTGAAACTAAGCCACATGGCAGATTTCCTACCATTAAATTTGTAACAGCAAAGAATCAATATGTGAATCTTCTGCTTTTACTATATATGTTCAAAGATCTGGGAGAGTTCCCAGAAAGTACGTGGGTTAACTGAAGTCCAAATAGTATGCGAGAGAGAACTGTGCCATAAAGAGCTGTTTAGCAACAAAGCTAAGAAAATAGTGTCATTTCAAAGCTGAGACAACAAAGTCACTAATTCTTTATAATGGACCAGCCTGACGACCACGGACACTGACTCCTAGAATGCTTAGGACTTCTCTAAAATTTAGAACATTGGAGGTCCTTTTGAAGCAGAAAATAACAACCCTAGAGGAGAAGTTAAGGAAGTTAATTGGTGATTTTTCAACATCATTTTGGCCTTAGTCAGTTTCTACCATAAGTTTTAAAGTTTGAATCTAAACCACACATAATAAGCTGTTCCTGCAGGGATGTGCAGCTGACACTGATGGCTGGCGGGGTGAGTTAGAAGCCCATTCTCTCTGGTGACTCTACACAGGGCACTTAACCTCAACTGAGGTGACACTTGCTTTCCTCATCTACAAAGTCATGGTAAGAAGGACCATTTTCTTACTGTCAAAGTAGGGTTTTTGTAAAAATCAAATTACATTATAAAGATAACAGTATTTGATAAAATTTCAAAATACCATTTAAATTCAAGTTATTATTGTCACTGTCTGGTTATTATTCTTACACTTATTAAAATCAGGCCCCTGATTTGAAGATTCATTTGGGAAGAGTTTGTGAAAATTGAGTTTAATACATCCACACATAAGGGAGCCAATTCCTAAGGGCTGTCGCGATGTCTCGGTTCAGCACACTCAACTAAATTCAAAGGATTAAGCTGCCATTAGTATCTACTACATATTGGGCTCCTTTGCTATTGTACCTATGTTTTCAGTAGAGTTTCCCTAAATGCTTTTTGCCTGTCACTTTATTTTACTCCAGGGGAAAGGTATACCAAGTATATGACTCTCTCCTTTTCATAGATAATATGTAATAGGATAAATGGGACTTTGGTGCTCCTAAATAAATTACTAGAACATAAATTCTTGAAAATAGATAAGAATCCCTATGAAATGATGCAAAGCAGGCAATATACCCCCTTTGAGCTTTATTAGGGATTCATCTAACTTGATCCGATACCCCCAAAGACTCACCCAAGGCTTCCTACCCTCTGTGCCACCTCATGCCCCAGCTTATATCAGAAGACTGCAGGGATCGTAGAGGTATGAGATCACAGGAAATCCATATATAGGAAAGCGCTGAGCTTCCCCTCAACTTGCCATGAGAGAGCTGACATGTGTGCACCCCCATCCCCAAAACAAATGACTGTGTGTGTGCAGAGCATGAGGAGTGGTTCTAAGAAAACCACAAACAGACATTGGGCATGCCTGCCAGGGAGGGAGAAAAGCACTTCCTTCCCTTTCGGATATACCTGCTTATGTAGTATAACGGCAGTTGGGCCCCCTGCCCCATTTAGACAGTGCAGCAAAGGACTGCGGCACGAAGGCAAAGCAGCGAGTAGGAGTGATGCAGGAACAGCCTCTTCTCTTCACCTTTGACATGGCAGGAATGTGTAACTTTATGTGGGACAAGTCAAAACAGAAGAAAGTAGTTATTAAGGAGATGCCTCGCCCAAACCTCACCAGTCACAATCACATTATCCCATTTGTTTATTTCTCTTACCATGAGGGCTCAACTTTCTATCTGCCAGGGCCTAGAGTAATGTCTGATACAAAGTAAATATTCAACTACCTGTTTAATTTATTAACACACAGTGACTTGGCCTCTTATTCTAGGCTCTATCTGCTGTAATCTCGTCGTCTCCCAACTTTCAACTTGACAGCGCTGATTAATCTGGTGGGGTGGGGTGGGGGGTTCCGTACTTTAAAAATAGAACTTCTCTTCAATGTCTAGATTATCAAATTATAACAGAAATTGATCTCATTAAATTTTTGTTTTTATTTTATTTCCTAATTCTTCCTCCATTTTTTTCTTAAACTTTCTAGTTGGCGCCAAAACAGAACTCTGTGCAATCAATTGACCTATATTGTAATGTATAAAATCAATCTTAAGATTCATTCCAATGTTCGGTCTCACATGATATACGCTGCGCTTGCCAGGGAGAATACAGCAGGATTTATCTCTGAGACCTCTGCTGGTTTCATCTCTGCTGTTGCCTTGGCCGTTGGCCATGGGGTAACAAAAAAGGGAACATGCAAGCAAACATCAGAGGAGTTCAACGCTTTAAAAACTCGGAAGTACCATTTTTTAAGTTATTGCCAATCTCCATCCAACCACTGGTATCTGTGCAGATTTTAAAATAAAGTCATGCTGTTTACTACAAGTTTATTTTAAACTTGAAAAATGCAATTAATATATAGAACTGGGCTGAAACCCTGGAAATGGGGCAGTCAGTCCAGGCCTTGAAAAACTTTAAGCAGGGCTCCCAAATCTAACTTGCTACTGTGGTGTATTGTCCATTCTAATGGACAGACGCAATAACCACATTTAGGAAAATTTTCAATCTCCCCTTCACATCCATGCCGACTTGGGCCATGGCTTTGTTCTTACAGGTATTACTGAGCTCTAAGATCCAGCTGCATCCTTCACCTGCGCTGTGGCTTCAACTTCTCCCATTGCAATGGGGTCTATTGTTTTTTAAGTTGATATCCTTATTACCTTAAAGATGGAGAGAACAGATACCGGAGATAATAGAACAGTCTTTGCTTCAATGTGTCTCTCATCACCCAAATAGTCCCACGTTCTCTACTCTACACATAGAACATGCTCCCTCCCTCCCAAAAGGAGGCAAGCCCCAAGTCCTAACCAGTTACTGCAGATAAACCAAAGTCCAAGAGCATTTTTCATGTTCTTCTCCAGGTCTGAAGAGTATTTTAGTGTTTTGCTTTCTTTTTTTAATTTTTTTTTAATTTAAGTATAGTTAGTATGCAATCTCATGTTGGTTATATTAGTTTCAGGTGGACATTTCTATACCTTGCAATGTGATCACCCCACTAATTCTAGTAATCAGCCATGTCATTGTAAACTTATCAGTATTATTGACTAAATTCTATGGGGTCTTCTTGACCCATTACAGACCTATGTCAGCCACCTTGGTTCTCAACACCTGTGGGTTTCACACCGCACATAAGTATGTGGGGACGGTTCCTGCCTAGCCTTCATTCCCTAACAGGCTGGGTGCATTCTGCTTTCAGGGTGTTACAATGCTTCCCTGACTCCTTTCTGCATTTTCCCCAATATATATCTTAATAAATATATATACCCTGTCCATGCTTTCCGGTTCACTTGAGTCTGGCATACCCACTCAGAAAATATTGTTAAATAAAGGCTAAGTTCCAATTATGTTTGAATAGTTACCAAAAAAAAAAAAAGAGAGAGAGAGAGAATAAGTATCCTTTCAGATGCTAGGGGTGAGGTTGCTTTGGAGAAGATTATATGATGCTCAAATGAGCCCAAGATATTCTGCTCTTCTAATTAAATGACTCTTACTAATGGCAGGATTCTGTTAGTCACCCTCTCTCACTAACAGATATTTATCAAATTGATTTTTCCTTTGAGCCAGTCTCTGTCGGTGCCATCAGGTAGGGGGTTTGGCCATGGGAGGGCTCAGTTGGTCCTCAGTGGTGACGGGAAAAACTCTAACCCAAAACAAGCCTGTTCACTTTGTTGTGTCCTAGAGGGAAGCAAAAATAGAAATGCACTTGGTGGGAGGCTGGCCTGGTGGGTACCCAGGATACCTCTGAGCT
>PVJD01014688.1:0-28027 GCA_004026545.1 Mormoops blainvillei
GGGGGAGAGTAATGGGGGGAAATGGAAACAATTGTAACAGAACAACAATTTTAAAAATCTTAAACTAAAAGTAAATAAATAAATTCTGTAGACGATGTGACTGTTTCTAGTGAAAAGAGGATGCCGGAAAAGGCTGGCATTGCTTCTAATTTTCCCATTAGATTTTTTTTTGTAATAATCTTGATTATACAGTCTTTTAGAGCTTTCAAATCTCCAAGAGGGAGAGAGCCTTTGTGGTTGGGCCCGTCAAGATAAGTTTCAAAGAGGAAGTTGAACCCCCTCCTGCCCCATACCCCACCCTGGGGCAAACCTGGTCCTCCTCCCATTATCACAGTATAATAACACTGTCCACTTAGCAACATGGGAGCTGTCTTGACGTCTTTTCCCTTCACTACTCCATTTTTATCAGTCACTAAATTAATTTGATTCAGCAACCAAAATTTGTTTTCATGTCACTGCTTTAATTCAGGTCTTACTCTGTTCCGTGTGGATTATTGTCACAGCTGACTCACTAGTCTTCTACATTCCAAACTTGGCCTTCGTCCCCTCTCCCTACTTCAATCCATTCTCCACGTTACTGTCACAGTTTGTATGCTTAAAATGAAAATTCTGTCACAAGGCTTTTTGCCTAAAACCCTCCAGAGACTCAACCTATCCTGCAGTGGTTAAGTTATAACTCTTAAAAAGAAACTAGACCTCATAAGTATGCAGTATGGAAAGGCCTGATTTATATTCACTCAGGGGTGATATTAAAAATATTTAATAAGTGATACTCTGTGGTCATCCAGACACCCAGATCACCCAATCAGAACAGCATGCCAGCCACAAACAACTGCCCACTCGAGCACCTTCCAGCTGAACAAGTGCAGCTGAAAGTACAGGTGTCATTGGAAGCCAAACAGGAGAGATAATTGGTGAAACTGACTAGCTCTTAAAAGGAAAAGGTTTGTAATTCGAATCTCATGTGAAATATAATTTTTTATTTTAAAAACTCTGTCTTGATTATAACAATTACCATGAGGAAAATCCCAACCAAGCTTTCCATTAAAAAATTCTTACATATTTATGAAAAATTCACAATGATTATTTTCACTGAAAGAAATGATTGCCTGTAATACATGCAGAATGTCATACTGGAGCTAAGACAGCATTAGAGTTGAGCATAAAAATGTAACCAAATAATTTTTGAAAGACTGAAATGATTACGGAAAGTATAATATACTAATAATTTTCTGTGACATCAACTAAGGTCTTAGCTTCTACTAGAAGATACTGTGATAGACAGCCAACCAACTAACAGATAAAAACTTCAGACACATGGTGGGGAAGACTATGGAAAGAGAGAATTCTCCAGACTCAGGAGGAAAACAGGCCGTCAGAGGATGCAGGAGGTCTGATCTGCCTAACTGTAGAGGGCTGTAGTAGCAGAGAGGGGAGGAGACACGATGACCACCAAGGAAGAGACCCAGTGCCTCTTACCTTACAAAATGGCGTGGGTTTAGTGATCCCTTCAGATGACGTGTGTGGCTTTAGCATAGTCAAGGCCATCCATGTACAGCAACAGCAGCCACGTAATCACACATCAAAGACTTTGGAAGAACAGCCACCTGGGCAATCCCAGAGAAATTACGTGCGCAGCAACAGAAAGCCCTCGTGATGTTCTCATCATAAGCTAGCTGCCATCAACTCAGAAAATCAGAGGTGTAGGTCTATGATGGCAGAGGTGGGGGAGTCACTGAAGTGACTTCAGAGATGGAAGGGAGTATGGAGAATCACCGGGGTGAACGCAGAAGGCATTCGCATTTAAGAGCACCATGGACAATTCCACCACCACACAGTACACCAGCCTCATGTTAGGCTTCATCTTGAAGGTCCCAAGCACCATGCATGAAAACGACCCCCAGAATGACCTCACCTTCCTTCAATTCTCTCCAAGAAAAATGAAATTATGGTTGAACCAGATAAAGACTATTTCCTGATTGTGATTCAGGATCTAACTGAATATGCCACTCTTTAGGCTCCACGTGTCGTTCCTTAATTTAATGCCCCCGAAGAATAATAGTGTTAATCATGTCACCTGACTGGCAGGTAGAAATTGCGTTTAGAGCCCAGGCAGACCAATCAAGTGGCTAAGGTGAGCTGCGGCTCCACCCCATCCCACCAAAGTCAACCCCCTGCTGGTCAGTTGCCCCCGGGTTCCCAGGATGGTCCTCTTTCCCTCAAGTCCAGGTTTTGGAGCAAGAGCTTGTGAGAGGCACACACCCTGCTTCCTTCTGACCTTCAGTTCACTTTGTTGTCCTTGGAGAAGGTTGTTTTTTTTTTAACTAAAAATAACTGAAACTTGAAAAAAAAAAGGAGAAGGTATATATACATATGTTAAAATCAGAGCTTCTATTATAAAGGGTGATCATTGTTAGTTTAAGAAAACCCTGCAAGTTTATCTTAAGGGATATAATAAAAACCAACTGAGTCTCGGTCCCTGCTGTCAGGTGGAAGACATTCAGCTACACCTGCCCAAGAAACAATACGCAATGTAATATAGATACCAGACATAGAACTAGTATGCAATAGTAGTTTAAGTTTTTCTTCTATGAGCATATTGTCTGATGTGGGTCTTTTGAGAGAAATAGATGTCTCTCCCCAGTCTAAACACACACACTAAGAGAGGGAGAGAGGGAGAAAGGGAAAGAGGGAGGGACGGAGGGAGGGAGGGAGGGGGAGAGAGAGAGAGAGAGAGAGAGAGAGGCTTACATAATGTCAAGTTCCTTTGGCAAAAATGGAACTGAAAATAATTAACTTCACAACAAGAATACCATGGTGTAAAACCACATTTATTCCATTTACTTAAAAAAAAGACCATGAAACAAGGAAATTGAGAGACTACTAAAATCATCTTTTATTATTATTTCCTATTTAAAATCTCCTTATAATGATATGTGGAACCTTCCTTTAAGTTTCCTTTATAAGGTATTTATTTAACATACTTTCAAGCAATTTCTTCTAGGGCCAGAATTTCCCATCTTGTGATATGACTACCTGGGGGGAAATTTAAAGACTATCTTTTCCATTCAGTTGCATTATACAATTTAAGACTAAGCCATGTATCTCTTGTTTTTATCTAGTTTGGGATTATCCCGAAGCTGTTTTGTTTTGAAACAGTCATTCTAGTATTTGCCATAGCTTTGTCTAAAATTTAGCAAAGTTTACAAGGTACCATGTGCCGTGTCTCCTCCTGAGATATTAAAAGAATATGACAAGCAGAGAGCCTTAGCTACCATTGGATCAGAGAGCACATGGATAGTTGGAGTCCCATGTGGAAGCTCATCTCCAGAATCGCTGTTCTACATTAATTGCCACTTGACCACGGGCACACTGCACCTCACATTATCTGCGTGCTGTGGGCCCACGCCAGATCCTCCAAACAGGAGAAACACAGAGATGTGATTAATATCTGTGGAGTTCTTATTATGTCCTACCCCCTTTTAGGAGATATAGATGTGTGTATGTGTGCATGTGTGTGTGTGTGTGTGTGTGTGTGTATGTGTGTGTATAGAGAGAGAGAGAGAGATTCCTTTGATTCTCACAATTGTTTATGAGGTAGTTACTATTATTATCTTTAAGTTTGGAAAACCAAGTGTTAGAGAAACTAAGTCACTTGGTCAAGGTAACCACCAGGTGGGAGGCAGAGCCAGGACCAGGACTTGAGCCCAGGCCTGGTGAACCCCAAAGTGCAAGCTCTTCTCTTGCAGGGGATAGCTGTGCAAGGAAATGAGAGCATATAGGAAGGGGTCCTGGGACTGTGCTTGCTCATAATAAACAATAAATGCCAGGTATTATATTTTTTGAATAAAAGGAATTTAGAGGGGTGACACAGAAGTTGAGTCATTGTTCAAGGTCACAAGGCCTATAGGTGGCAGAGACAAGACGGAAACCCAGAAGATCTGCGTCAAGTGCCCCTGCTCTGAACAATGACTCCTGACTGTTTTTACAGGGCTCAGCGGTGATGCCTAAACACTGGTATGCTCACCAGGCAAACAAATATAATATAGAAAACACAGTATATCCTAGAGAAAAAAGTCCTTTTATCCAAGAGATGAAATCCTACAGAAATATAATAACCAGCAAGGCCAGCCTTGGTTGAGTAAAAAAATCTTTGTCACCTTGGCCGTGCAACTCAGTTGGTTGGAGCACTGTTCCGTGCACCAAAAGGTTGCCAGTTCAATTCCTGGCCAGGGTACATACCTACATTGTGGGTTTGATCCCCAGTTGCGGTATATATGGCAGGCAACCAATCAATGTTTTCTGTTTCTCTCTCTCTCTCTCTCAATTCAATGACAACATGTCCTTGGGTGAGGATTAAAAAAAATTTTTGTCTTTGGGTACTTTTCCACGTACATCTCTGCCAAATGACAAATGTCCCCTTGTGATTCTACTCTATTGGTCACTGTCTTTGTCTCCTCATGACAGAAGATTCAGAGTCCTGCCTGCCGTATGTGACAAGGAGGAGTATCTAGTGGAGACTTTGTTGGCTGATGTGTAATTATCTCTCTAGCACAGCAAAAATTTCTAGCCAATTTATTGAGCTCTAAAAACCAGTGATTCATGTTGACAAGTTAGAGAATAGCTCTGGCTGGGGAAGACGCTGACTACTTAAAACAGGTGGGCCTGTCTTTCAGAGATGATTGGCCCTCTACCTTGGTCACAGTGACTTAAGGAAGAAAAGCAGAGCAGAAAAAGCTAAGAGTATGCCATAGAAGTTGTTGCAGACAGCGGCATCCCAGGGAGACTTCAGAAACAATGTGCATATTTCTAAATGGTGCCTTGTGATAGAAAGGTCAGGTGTGATGCTCAGAGAAAGTGTATTATGTGTTAGTGGAAAAACCCAGGGGAAGTTCATTTTCACATCTTTCCCAGATTCTCTCTGGCCTTCCTAATATTTACATTTGGCTACAGAAATCACACTGAGATTTACTGGCATTTTCAAAGCCCTAGAAGGCACTTAACAATATCTATGTGGGCAGAAGCTGCCAATTTCCCCCCTCCCCAAGGTTAATTTTCCTCTCCTAATACCATAGAAGAAAATGAAATGGGACCTTGGCCACCCAGCTAGAACCCAAATGCCCCAGCCTTTGTTATAGCCACTTCTGGACAATGGACTGTTTGCGATATATTCGAGTTCCAGGTTGTGCTCATAAGATAAATGTAGCTATCAGGGAGGAGGAGAGGAGTTAGGGAACTCTTACCAGCTAAACCTGATGTTTCCCTGATATTGGCCTTGATGGCCCCTTCAGTACTCTCCTGGACTGTGTTCAAAGTGAACCTCAGAATGTACATGTTCACATTCTGAGTATACTAAAATGATACCCCTGCTTGTGTACACACAGACACATGCACACAAGTAACTTCTTCTACAGGATAAGCACAGAAGTCAGAGTCCATGAGAGGATACTGGAAAGACGGATAATACCAAGCCTATTTTGAGGTAAGAGAATGGAGAATGTTAGATTTGTGAAGCAAATTGCTATGATGCAATTCAATGACACAATGTAACTCAAGTCTCATGACTCCTAAACTCTATTATCATTTCTTGGTGACTGGAGATGATAGTAGCTAATGATGTCCAGAGTTATTTATAGATGACTTCTGTTAATCCAAGTAAGAGATGGTTTTCTAACACTACTTTAGCGAGCTCTCGAGATAATTCAGTTTTGGACTAAAAGGACAAAAAAAATTAAATAAACTTGCACAGTACTTACAATTCATCAGGCACTGTTCTAAGTGTTTCACAGAATTAATTCACTTAATACTCACAACCCTGTAAGGTCAATATCATTGTTGTCCCCGTTGTTTACACGAGGAAAGACTACCAGAGAGGTTGTAGTCATGGAACCAGTAAATGGCAGAGATGGGATACTAATCCAGGCAGGTTAGGTATAGAGTCCCCGCCACTGCCTCTCCAAAGATCAAAACAAAAGGATGGTTTCATTTTTGGACCGGATTACAAGTGCCTGTGAATGTTTTCTTTCAACAACTCCGAACTCGAAGCAAAGGTGAAACTCACAAACACTAGAAATCAATTAGGATGGTCCCGTGAAGTGAGACGGCATTCGCCTTCAATGTTACAATAGAGGAAGTTTTGATAGTGGGACAGAGGAAGCAACAGTTAATTAAAAAGCTTTTCAGTGTTTAGAAAGTCTCTTCAAGGCTGTTCTCAGCACAGAGATTAACCTTTGCATACCACAATCCAGGAAATCCTGTAGCTGCAGAAGGTATTCCTAGACATTCACGTCAAAGGTCATCATATTTTGTGGCAGTCATTCTTATGATAACAGCACTCGGGCATTTGGCAGAAGGCACAGCTCCATCTCCCGTGCCCATTTCAGTAGGAGCAAACAGCTACAGCCATAGAAATAAGCCTGATAAAGACCCGGAAACTTCAAAGAATGAGAGACCGTTGCAGAGCACCTTCTGCCCTCATGTTTGTGTACCGACTCGACCATGTAATGCAACCCCATCTGTGTGAGATGTGGAGTATGGATCCATGGTCCATACTGAGCTATCACAATAGGGGCTAAAAAGGACACAGGCAAGGCTCAAATGGAGACTTGGCCATAACCACTGTGTTCCCAAAGGAATCAAATTATCAGTGTGCACTGGTACTAGACCAGATTCGGATTTTTTTTTTCTTACAATAAGCAGTGATCAGTCAAGGATTTTCTACAGCCTTACTTCCAGATCATATGCAGTGCCAAGTGACAGTCAGACATTAACTGCAGTGCTCCTTCCTGCTTGAAGCTGCAATCTTAGGTTGACCCCCCGACTGAACAAGTGGCCCAGGGCTTCACAACTGGAGCTGCTCATCATCAGTGAGGCAGGTGATTGACAGAATATTCACCTGCTGCCTAGTTCTTGCCAGCATAATCTGTCCTCTGTCCAGGAAGGGAAGGTGCCGACATTTTGACACTTACATCCTTTCACTGGGACAGAAATTCTGTGCCAGATACTGAGGGCAGAGTGCCCCTCCCCCCGATTATTTATTGAGAAACACAAAAAGCAAGTAAGCATAATTTCATTATAAAGAAGGAAGTTTGTAGAGAACATACATTGTTTCCAGCCTTATTCTCAATGTAGCCTGATTCCTCGGAAGAGGCATGCAGATCTCGTATTGCTTTGAAGTGGAGGGGAAAAAATTCTTTTAAGGTAATGTTTAAAAACTTTGAAACTGTGCCTGTGTAAAGAATTCAGTAATTGAAAATTAACTAAATCACAGGAAATCCCCAAGATATAAAAGTTAAAAGTAATGTGATTTTTTTTAAGGAATAGTCATTGGCTCTGTCTGGGAGAACAAACGTCACCAGATATTCCTTATCTCAGCCTGTATCCTAAATCTAATGCAAGTGATGCTGTGATCCCATCAACTGCTATATAGGATACCTGGCTGGGCCTTGTCCAAGACTTTCCATTTCATTTTCCAAATAATTTGATTCACTCTGTTTTAGGCTAAATGTATTGTATAATATATTTCATGTACTCATTTTAGCTTTAAAAACTCAGCTATTTTAAATAATAATGTCAAAACTTACTTCCTATTTAATTGAACTGGGGGGTTCTTGGTGAAAAGAATCTTAGCAAAAATACCATTGACATTTATCGAGCTTTTATCACGTGCACTTACTGTACCGGGCGCTTTATCCATAGCACTGCATTTATAGTGTCCGTAACAGGCCCGTGATGAAGGTGAGATTATTATCTCTAGTTTACAAAGAAGGAAACTAAGGTAAACGAGGATAACAAACTTAACCAAAGTCACAGAGAAAGTGGCAAAGCCTGTAAATTAACCCAATTCTAACACACAAGTTCTTTTTTGTGAGCATGTTGGGAGGGGGAACAGAAGTTGTACCACTATCTCAATGTGACACAGTACTAAAAAATTCCTTTATTTCATTTTACAGGGAACGTTAATATATTCTTCAAGCAGGTATAAATTTCGTTGAATAAAATTTGACTCCAGTTTTAGCTATGTGATTGTAGGCATCTGATGGAAAGTAAAAATTCCAGTCATCCATCCAAACCCCTTGTCAACAAAATAAAAAATACACACACATAAAAACATACAAACATGAAAATACCTAGATGACTGAAGGGAAGATGTACTTTGTCCCTGGTTATGTGCCGTCCTAGCCTTGTGGAGATAAATGCCAAAGCACTGAAGACGACATTCTATAGGGCCTTGGGGGCCACATTTTCCAACTTAAAACCACAGCACAAAAACTGGTAAAAGTGTGTGTGCTTGTGGGGGTTATGAAGTAAGATATTTGAAACCAGACCTGAGAAAATCCAAAACTTCTGCTTCTACTTCTAGCTTTTTTATAGCCCTTCCCCCTTTATAATGTGTAGGCCCCCATGTCGATATAAGGGAGCAAGGGAACTCACCAGAAGGAAGAATTGGGCTGTTTGCTTACATAAAATCTTTGCAGAAGTGGCCAAACATCATCCTTGCCGAACCCAAGCTGTTTTCTACGTGAAATGATGCCCAGGTGAGAACCATTCTCTGAGACGCAGTGACAGAATACTCCAATCCTGTATTTCCCAGAATTTTCTCAATCAGTATTCTGCAGGTACACACCCCACTGAAGCAAGTAGTGTGATTTTAGTTAGCGACATTATTCAAGAGGAACCGCAGAGTCAGGTATTCAATATCTATCCTACCCAAGTGAACAAAGTAACACTCACTCTGCCAAGCTTCAGTTTGCAAAGAACCAGCAATTTGCCGTCAGTATGACATCCAAGCAGGCTGGCTAGTCATAGTGATAAATTTATACCTAAGTACTTACAACATCTGCCCAGTTCCTTTTTCTTATCATCAGAACATGTTTTAGGAAAATAAGCTGAAGAGACGAACACCATGTTCTAATTTGGTTAAAAACCTACAATGTCTTCGGTGAGCAAATCTAACCATTTGGTTTTATCTACCACTGTCCTTCACATAAACACCACATTTTACAAGATTGGAAAGGAAAAACATTAACTCTGACACCCCCTGAGAAATAAAACAAAACCTAATCTAAGTAGGTGCTTTACCGTTGATGCTGCAGATGCCCAGATGTAGGATTAAGAAGAGGACCCAAAACGACTTCCCAGTTCCAAGCATGGCAGATGATGTCTTCATTTCTTGTGCATATCGGGATGTGAAAACTTCTCAGGCAGAAGGTTTTCCTTCCTCCCCCGAGTTCTTCAGGGTTGGATCAGGTTAACTACCCAAGCAACATCTGTGAAATAAAGAGAGAGGCAGTAGAAGCACACAATAGGAAGATTCTGAATAGTTTGAGAAACAAAGCGAACTCAAGAGTACGCGGTATCCTGTGGTTTTTGCATCTTGTCACATTGGGTGCTCACTTTCAAATGCTCTGATCTGCACAGTAGCTCAGTCCTTAACTTCTCCTTCCGCTTGCCACTCTTTGTACCTCACACTGAGGTTTTTCTCATTCAAAATTCAATGAAATGAATAATTAAACTGTAAAGAAATCTATATTGTTGTAATCTTTAGTCTGAGAATTTAATCAAATCAAGGTCAGGAAATTCGTGGTAAAAAGTACCTATGGTTAAGTATACATTTTCCCCTTTTTCATATCTTATGGTTATGAAACTTCTTTTATGTAGATGATTTTAGATTTTTTTTTTCCCAAACACTATGTCATAGTAAAATCAGAATGCTTACTGTCATTAAACCAGTGAAGATTTACTTGAGGTTATGGAGAAAATGAGTGGCAGGAAGCACTTCCTCAACAAGTGAGGGAAGGGCAACTGTCTTTAATCTGTAGATAAATATCAATGGAACAAGATCATCGTTAGTATTAGCTACATGTTCTCTCTAAATAACAAAGTTCCGAGCTAAATGACATCTTGAATACCAATTAAGGGAAACTTCCATTTTCAACATTCTTCATGTGGTCATGCCTGGATAGAATAAAAACAGTAAAGGAAGAAATGGAAAAGTTCAAGATCAGATAGCGCAGGAGTGATGCGGGGCTGTTTTCTCCAAGGCCACTTCTAATAATTAGCTTCTAATCATAGCAGCTAATTAAATTCACCCACTTGAGATTCCAAGTGAGCAATCTAAATTTGTGACATCTGTGGTCATTGACGGACGTTGGTTTTGTCAGTCTTTTTCTCAGAGGGTGGTGATTTTCTTCAAAAGCCAAACTTCAATGGTTTTAAGTGCATAAGGTTAAAAAGCTGTTTTCATGTATTTACTGGTTCAAATAGACATTGTGCATTAAGTTGGAGTCACAAATATGAATGAGTCACTGTGCCTGATTTTAGAGCTCAGCGAACCAGTACTGTAATTTTCTCATTTAAACCTTTAGTGTCGAAACTGGAACACTCATGCATTTCAACCACCACAGTGTAACATGCAGCAACTATACATAGCTTCTTAGAACTTCCATTACCCAGTAAACATCCTGCAAAATATTCTTGCAGCCTTTACACAACTCTCCTTCCATGCTCAAGGTGAAGTGCAAACTGCCTATGGCAGCTGAGGCAAGGCACATGGTCCCTTTTAAATGCTCTCAGAAGTCAAAAGCCACAGACCATAAGCCACATATCTCAGGACACTGCTACAAACCAGAGAGAGGCTGTATAAACTTGTTTATCTCAGCACAAAACCTTTACGATTCACTATTTTAAAGATTTTCTCATATAAAAAAGCCCATACTAATTAGGTAAAATTTGGAAGAAAAAACTTTATGTAACAATTAATGCATTTTTTAAAAGGTGTCATAAAAATATGTTACTTTTATTAGCATGACTGGTCCTTTATCCTTCCATAGCTGGGGACCTAGGAGCCCCACTGTAGACAGACCCTCCCTCAGGATCTGACTTCTTGTCTTCATTTTAGTAAAGAAGAACTGAAAGTAGTGTGTCTCAGATGTTTGTTAGCTCAGGAACAAGTCAGTTTTGCTCTACATTTATACCTTGTCTAGTAATAAAGCCTCAGTCTTAACTCTTATTATAATCGTGTACTGTTTGATCAGAAAATTATGCATTTATTTAGAGGTTCAAATTTAAAGAATTTACTACATCCTTAAAAGTGATTGTAGTATATATTATAAACAATTTAAAACATGAACTTATGTCCAGTTTGTGGTGAAAGACAAGAGGCAAAATATCATTTGGCATCTTCAAATTCATTTTCCAGACATTTTAGGAGCTAATTAGAGGGAAAATTATTCAATTCACTTACGGATTCACTTGCTTTCATGAGTAGTAACAGCTGTACTTTCTCCAATATTTTTACCCCGGGGTGATCAGAGAAACAGCAATCACAAAAAGAGAAGGTGAGACTCTGCCCCTGACATGGGGACAAATCTTGGTTCCCAACTTTTAACATCCCCGAAACATTGTATAGCTTTTACCATAAATGGAATCCAGTATTTAAAGCCTTTCCCATTGTTTGGTGTCAATGCTTTCTGTATATTGCTCTATTTCAGAATGAGCCTGGACACTTTTAGAAACTGGGTGGGATTCCTGTATCTCATCAACATCCGCTCAATGTGAATCTTGCAGGATTGAGACCAAATATCCCTATTTTAAAGAAATCTCCTAAGGTGATTCTGATTCGGTTGGTTGGAATGGATATTTGGAAGCCAATTATGAATTGATGAGGTGCACAGACTTTTGAATCATAAAAGAGTTGGCATCAAATCTTTGTCCCTTACTAGCTATAGAATCTTATAGGTTTCCAAGATTCTTGGAGTCTCAGTAAACACAGAAATACACCATTCAGATCCCTCTTCAAGGACAGATTTGCCCTCAGCTGTGGAGAATGTAGTCAGCAGACAGCTTCCAGGTATAAACCTCTTCAGGGCCTGCTCAGTTGAGACTCACCTTGTCTAAGGTCATGCTCTCCTGTGAGATCCTGCCTCCAGTAACGGAGCAAAGAAAGCATATAAAGGGCTGGCCATCTCAGCCTCACATGAGTTGCTGATGGGTAATACTTGATCCAGAGCTCCCTGTTGAGTCAGCCAAGGTTGTGTTAGGCCTACATCACAGTTTGATTTCTTTCTCTGCTCAGTCTCACTGCTACCCTCTCCCTTTCATGGGTGTTGATCCCTAATCTATCTCATGTGTCTGCTTTCAGAGCACAAAGTCTGCTCCATATCTCAATGTCCTAATTCTCTCCACCTCAATTTTCCTGGACACAGATGGTAATAATATCTATCTGTCACATTGGTTAACTGGGGGTATGCAAAGAGATCAGTAAATTGCATCTATAATTATTCCTGAACAAAAGATGGGCTTGCATTTGGACAAAATGGATACTAGGAAGCTCTATACTGACAGGCAAAAAAATGATAGTAGAACACGTTGAAATGTTTATTTGCTAATGAGAGTCTTTGCTGCATAGAGATAGAGACTCTGAAGTGTTGTAACAAAGCTTTCATTAGCAGAGAAATGTGGCAGACTATAGATGATCTGAATTCCAAAAAATCTCACAAGGATGAACCAGCCAGGTAGGGAGGCCCGAGAAGTAAAAGGCAGAAAGAATGAGACGACCAAGGACAAGAGGTCTAAAAAAGGTCCCAGCCATTGGGACTGTCCCTCAGGAAAAGAGCTCTAACCCTCCGAAACACTGGAATGGGTCAAAATAGTCATACAGTCAGAGCAAGGCTGGAGGAATTAACAGGTGATCAAGGCGGGGACCCCTTCCTGAATCTGAGATACAGGAAAAGATCACATGTAAGCATCCACAAAAGTAAAAGATAAAACAATAACTAACTCAGGCACCACATCTGAGCTAGGCAAGGATACTGATTTGATATTGAGATCCTCCCCTTGACTCCTGAAATGTCCCTTTGGTGAGAGGATTGGTCTCATACAATAGAGTGGATAGCGTTGATTCAAAAAGATGGTATAAAATACCCTCGGTTGCAAAAGTTAGAAGACTGAAGATGCTTTGGGGAAATAACCTCTTGCAATAAAAAATGTATATAACAGAGAACACCTGAGAACACCTTTCTCCCCTTATTTCCCTGTTGGCAGACTTGAAATGTATTCTGGCTCTATCATTTACTAGATGTGCGAACTTAGACAAGTTCCTTAACTTCTTTTCCCCAGTGATAAAGCAGATTTTTTTTTAACCTATGGATTTCAGTCAAAAATCAAACATTAATTTATCAAAGGTTTTTAAAAATCCAAAAGAATGAAAAAGATTACATAATGGTTGTGGAAGCCCACCGAAGACCACTGTGAATACATTCATGTTCCAAATATTTTCTTTTCTTTTTCTTTTTTTAAGATTTTATTTATTTATTTTTAGAGCGGGGAAGGGGGGGAGAAAGAGAGGGAGAGAAACATCAATGTGTGGTAGCCTCTTGTGCGCCCCCTACTGGGGACCTGGTCTGCAACCCAGGCATGTGCCCTAGACCAGGAATTGAACTGGCTACCCTTCGGTTCGTAGGCCGGCACTCAATCCACAGAGCCACACCAGCCAGGGCCAAATATTTTATTTTATTATTCATAACTTTTCATTTATGACCTCTTTGGATCCCATTACATCATTTGTAAACCAGAAATAATAACCTACTGGAAGGTTGTTACAAGCATTCAATAAGGGACAGAAATAGTACTATATATTTTAAGAACTGTTGAAACCATATACCACAGTGTCTGCCACAAAACTAGGATCCTTGATAAATGCATTTTCCTTTCTTTTCCCCCACTCAGACAGAAAAGTATAGACTTCCTATGTCTTGTTTATTTGTATCTTTGAAGCATGAGCAAAAACAGAGTTGGCTTCTTTTATATCCTATGCACCTATATGTACTATCTTTTATACGCTTATATTTTTGTGACATTGTATAAGTTTATCTCAATGCTCTTCTTATGAAACCAACTTACGGGTGCATCACTGCTTTGAAAATTGTTTTATCTTTTACTTCTGTGGATGTATACATGTTTTTATGTGCTCAGAGCTTCAGACCTCAGCAAAATGTTAGGGTTTGAAGCCACCAACTTGTTCTTCCAGGAGAGACCAGAGAAGGGGGATTACATGAAAAACAAAGGGTGACATACCGTAGAGATTTCTTACTATAAAGAGTATAATTGACCAAGAACCCCAAGTCCTGAATTCTGAAATTCATCATCCAATTTCTGCCATAAGGCCACGCTTCCCAGCCAGTGACCGAGCACAACAGAAACACCAGGCAGGTCAATTTCTGGGAGACCCAGAACTGCTCCAATGACCGCTTTGGCTTCAGGACTCCCTACGGCCTTGCTAAGCCTTCCTCGGAGTACAACCGCAGCCTAGGAGGCTCCCACCCAAATCACTTCCTGCTCTCCTCGCTCGGCACCAAGCTCGTTCTGTGCTTTGATGGTTATTCCAGCTCTCCTACATATTTTACGCTAACATACATGAAATTGCCATTTTTTTTCCTCACAGCCATTTTCTCTAATCTAATCCTTGTACACTTTATCCCGTTTTTGGAGTCTGTGTTTTGGAGCACCCAGCCCAGTCTAACACATTAATTTTGCATAGTTATGACAAATTGAATATACAACTTTTCATTTTGCTTTCCCTTTATCCTTTTTCAATGGACAATATTGTCTCATCAGAGAATGTAGCTTTAGGAGGTAGGAAGGCATAAAAGCACATTGGTAGAAATAGCAGGGATATATCGGTCAGTTTGGGAGAAAAGATGAAAATTGGCCAAATCAATGGGAAAAAGGGTAAATAAATGGCATTATAAAACTGTCAGAAATATGCAAAATTCATATTTTTAACTGTGAAAGTGAAAGTCACCAAGAATATAGGGGGAATCAGATCAAATAAAGTGAAAGTCATTTTCAGAGCTGCACGCCATGTGCTCCACTTACTGCCTCAGCAGTAGAAGCCTCTCTTCGGTCATATGGCTCTGGGAGAAAAAAACAATAAAATGAAGTAAACAATATATTCCAAGCAAAACTAATAGACTTAGTTTTATTTTGGAACAAGGTCAATGAAAGAATTTGGGAGAAGTGTGTCCTGAGATAGATGGATAGCTGGATGTAGACATCTCTACCAGTGTAGGACCTGTCAGATCACGCACTTACCACAGAGTGGGAGTAGTTTCCTGGGGGCCCCAAATGCACCATTTCAGTTGATCGATAATGAGAAGGTCCAAATTGACAGGTACCAAGGAAAGGGTCCAGGAGACCAGGGAAGCAGGGAGCACCTGAGGGCTCAGGGCAGCAACTGGTTGTCATTCACCTATTAGTTCAGAAATTCAGTATTTCATACTGCAGTATCTGATAGAGCCATGCCAATGGTAACTGCCTGAATTTTGGTCCTGTGTATCCCTTGGTGCTGATTGGAACCAGTGTTAATTACTCAAATAATTATATACCTAAATTGCCAAACATAGTGGTTTGAAAGGAAACTCAGAGAGCCCAGGCCTGGGGAGGGCAGGGTCTTCTGACCTTTGAACAGATTTGTAGCTGCCTGCTCAGCTGCCTTGCAGAATTGCCATCCTGACCTTGCAGGCATTTCTCCAAGTCATTTAGAAAGAACACTTTCCAGTGACATATATTTAAAGAGCTGAATACTATGTGCCAGTTTATAATTATAGCACTATTTATTGAACCGTTTTCCTATTGTAGGACTTCTAGGTTTTTCTGATTTTTCACATAAAGATGAACATTTTTGCTCTTCTGCATTTTGGATGATTTCCCAGAAGTGGAATTACTGGGTTGAAAATATGAACATTTTTAGAATTCTTGGTAACTAGTGCTATGTAACTTCTGAGCAAGACCGATGAGTGTTGCTAGAGGTGGGTTATAAGTGTCCGGAAATGGCGAACTGTGCCCGCATCACTAGTAACATCTTCTTATAATTATCATAATTTAAAAAGTAAAACATTCAATTTGTTCTGGAATTTTATGCTCAATAAAGATGAATAGATTTTAAAGTGTTTATCATTTGTGAGTTGGTATTCATACACAATTAATTGCTCATCAAGAAATTAGAGTCTCAGTGGTTTTCTTTCTATTTTTAAAAAATTAATATTGTATATTTGAATATATTAAACTCTTGTCATCATGCCTGTTATATTTTCAGGAAATAGTGGGGTGAGGGTTACCTTTCAACATTTTGATAGTAGTTTTTAATTTATAGAAGTTGCCTTGTTTAAAGTAACCATATCTAACCATTTCTGTTACTTTTAAATTAGGAAAAAAACTTCTCTGGATAATTTCTCCTCAGGATATCTAGGTGAGTGAAGTCTCCTAAATGTGTTTACATCACAAATCCTGAAAGCCCTGCCACCTTATATGGCAAAATATAAAGATTTGGTTAAATTAAGGATCTTGAAATGGAGAGATTATTCTGGATGATCTGGGGGGCGAGGGTTGTTGTAATACAATGATCCTTGTGAGAGGGACACAGAAGGAACCAGAGAAAGTGATGTGACAACAGAAGCAGCCACTGAAGTGATGTGGCCACAAGTCGAGGATGCCGTCGACCTGGAGAAACTGGAAGAGATGAGGGACGGGTTCTCCTCCCGGAGCCCCCAGAAGAAACCAGCTCGGTCGACATCTTGATTCCAGCCTTGTAAAATTCATTTTGAATTTCTGATCTTTAGAACTGTAGGAGAATAAATTTGTGTTGTTTAAATCCACTGAGACTTTGTTACACTGGCAGTAGAAAAGTAATGAGTGGTGTTATTTTGCTCTCCATCACACAAATTCCCAGTAAATGTCAAAATGTTTAATGTCCAGGAAATATTCTACACTAATACAAAAGGAAACTTGCATCACTGTAGAACTTCCACGGAATTTCATTTAGCAATAGCGTGGATAAGGCTGGACTGTAAGCGGCTAGGGCGTTCTCGGGCCTTGTTGGCCTCCTGTGAAGCTTGGCGTGCCTGGTAACTAGGGAGCACTCCGGCAGCCATCCCTGGTCTTCTCTTGGAGGGGTGATGACAGGTCAAGGGGATATTTTGGGATTATATCACTTGAATTCTGAATCAGTTTGGATTAAGTCCAGCTGTATACAGTGGAAAAATCTGAAATAGTGATGGCTTAAATATAATTTAACACTGTTTCCATCACATTCAAAAGAGGTTTAGATGTAGATGGGACGGGGCGAATATTGTGACTCCTCATTCATCAGCAGCCCTGTCTCCTTCTGTGTTTTTGCTTCACTATCTTAACTGACATCCCTCTTCTGGATCTGTGGTACAAGGTGGATGATCTCAGCTCCGGTCACCATATCTGAGTTGCAGGCTCTCAGAGGGGCAGAGGGGAAAAGGGACAGACCTAGGGCATGAGTGAGACCTTTTGGGGGGACTTTTTGGAAATCCGGCACCAAACTTGCACTTACAGCATATCGACCATGACTTAATCATATGACCATACCTTCCTATAAGGAAGACTTGGAAATAAAATCTTCTCTCCAGGCAGAAGAATACCCACCTAAATTTCTAGGTTCTATTATTAAGAAAGAAGAGCCAAAGCTGTCTCTACCACATCCAACACTTTGGCCACCTACATATCTATGAGGAACATGCTTCCCTCTCCCAAAGGGATAATAACATTATCTCACCTTGCTAGTTTATCCAAAAGTCAAGATATTTGAAGGATACATACCTTTCCCATCAGATTTGTATGTATCTTCCCATGGTTCCATGGCCTGTAAACTAAAAAGCAAGTCATGTAGCCTACAAAATTTCCATGATAGGGCTTTTAAAAATGTCATAAGCAAGCTTTGATTATTGAATAAAGTGTTACTTGCCATAATAAAGCACGACTTAAATAAGTCCCCGTTTTAGACCTGCTGGCCTCCCCAAATGAGGAAATAATACATATTCATAGTTCAAATTATTATATAACAGTATTCAATTCTAATTAGATAATATTTGGTCCATTTTGACCAAGATAACATAAGTTCATGTATACCTTTTCTAGCCTGTGGTGCATCAGTGCTCCCTATTACACAGAACTCACTTTAAGCCAAGGGCAAAAACGTTGGCATGATTTTACTTTTTAGGAAAAATACACACACACACACACATACACACACACACACTTCTATTCAGGAGAGGGTATAAAGAAAAGGTAGGGGGTGACCAGTCAACAGCAAGACTGCCTATGGCAACACCGGACAAGTTCCTTAGCGCATCCAGCTGCCCTAGCCTTTGCCCTCTGTATTTTTTCCCTCCTTTATGAAGATGAAGTTCCCTAGGAAGCAGACTCTGAGACAGGTAATAGCATGCATGGAATTTATTAGAGAGGCCCAGACAGACATCAAGGGCAGGAGCAGAGAAGAGAACAGGATCAAGCAGAGGGAGTCATTAGACTGTGGGGGAATCTCGGCAAAAGCATGAGACCACACGGAGGTCTGAAACTGTTTAGCCCCTTCCAGTGGTTTCTAGTTTGGTTAAGAAGGCTGGGGCTTATGCACTCACACTGACCAGTCATTGGATATAGGTTGTCTCCAAAAAAGGCGAAGCACTTTTCTTCAGCAAATTCCTAGGCAAGACCGATAGCCAGAAATGCTCCCAGGAGCTAGAGAAGTAAGTTCTCAGTCCAGAAGGGAATCTGGATGGTGCATCATAGCCTCCCCTACACGGGTCATTTTTCCTTTATGACCAGAGCTGACATGAGAACTGGAGAGGGTGGCTTTGGCGGACGCACAGCTTTATCATTCTACTTTCTGTTTGCGCAAGTTGGAGTCCAGGTACAGTGTTCGGTGTTTAATAGTCACAGGCTGTTATAAACTAGTCTTGAGGTTCCCTCAAAGATCTACTAAAATGTATTCCTAGTATTTTTAGCAAGTTTCATACACAAATAACCATAGTTAAGGAACTTGTATAGTCATGGATTTTTAAGCCAGAAGACTTACTTACTGGCCACCATGCTCCACCCACCCTCCAGCTATCCAGAGACTGAAAGACGATTGGATAGGAAGATAATTCTAAATCTGATCTTTACCAAGGAGCTAGCTCTCATCCTCAGGCAAAGAACTGTTAAGGAACGTATTTGAAATAAACCTCGTGATCAGAAACTTAGCTCCTTCTGGTCCTCACCACACTGTCGTCTGCATCTATCAGGTTTGTTTGTTTGTTTGTTTGTTTGTTTGCTTAATCCCTTTGCCTTTTTCACCCAATCCCCTAATCCCCTTCGCCTCTAATAGCTGTCAGGCTGTTTTCCAAATCTATGAGTGTTTCTATTTTGTTTGTTTGTTGTGTTCATTAGATTCCACATATAAGTGAAATCATATGGTATTTGTCTTTCTCTGACTGGTTTATTTCCCTTAGCATAATGCTCTCCTGGTTCATTGATTCTATTGCAAAAAGTAAAATTTCCTTCCTTTTTACTGCTGAGTAGTGTTTCTTTGTGTAAAAATGTACCACAGTTTTTTTATCCACTCATTGCTGATGGGCACTTAGGCCGCTACCAGATCTTGGCTATTGTAAATAACACTGCAATGAACATAGGGGTGCATATATTCATGGTGATTACCAGAAGGAAAAGGGGTTGGGGGTGGGTAGAAAAGGGTAAGGGAGGGATAAATGGAGACCAAAGGAGACTTGACTTTGTGTGGCGAACACACAATACAATACCCAGGTGATATATTATAGAATTGTATACCTGAAACCTATATAATTTTATTTACCAATGTCACTCCAATAAATTCAATATAAATTTTTAAAAAATCTTCTAAGGTGACAATTTTAGAGTCATCGCTATTGAGATAAGGGAGCAGCTGATTTTTTAAAATAAACTTTATTTTTTAGAGTAGTTTTAGGGTTCACAACAAAATTGAGCAAAAACTACAGAGTTCCCGTATGTTCCCTTTCCCGACACAAGTACGACCCCTCTCATTATCAAAATCCTGTACCAGAGTAACATTTTGTTACAATAGATGAACCAGCATTGACACATCACTGTCACACAAAGTCCATAGTTTGCACTGGGCTTCATTCTTGGTGTTGTACCTCCGGTGGGTTTTGAAAAATGTATAATGACATTTATTCACCATTTTAGTATCATACAGAGTAGTTTTGCTGCCCTAAATATCACGGCGCTCCACTTTCCCATCCGTCCCTCCCTCTCCTCCAACCCCTGGCAAACACTGTGGCCAGAATGTCAGATGGCTGGCATCATACAGTATTTAGCCTTTTCAGACTGGCTTCTTTCACTTACATGATATGCATTTAAGATTATTTACCCACTCACCTACTGAAGGGCATCTTGGTTGCTTCCCAGGTTTTGGCAATTGTGAATGAAGCTGATATTAAACATCCATGTGCAGGTTTTTGTGAGGACAAAAGTTTTTAACTCATTTGAGTAAATACCAAAGTTGACCTTTTTTTTTTTTTAACTCTTCAAGGTTCCAAATTCCTGAGGGCTCAGTCTACTCCGATCACAGGTCAGAGGCCCACGGCATCTCTCAGTCAAGTGCTGTTTTCTTCTACCTCTAGTCTAAGTTGATCTATTTCTTGCAGGGTTTTGCTGAAAGCAGTAAGAATCAGCACACAAACACTAATATTTTGAATTTTTCCTAGCAGTTTCGTTACTGTTACAGACTTAGTCAGCATGGAAGGATTGTACCATACAAGGACTGTGTGACATTATCTAACTGGGTTTAGGAGCTTTCTAGTCTACAAAATCTAAATCCTTCGTATCTTTTTTCCCTATTTTCTCCATGAAGACGAAGCCATAATTCAGGATGTGATGTTCTCTGTACACGGTCCTAGTTTAAAAAAAAAAAAAAAGACTATTTCAGATAACAGAATTGCCTACAGCTAGTTTGATCAGAAAAGGATTCATTTCAAATTTCTTGAAATACCAAGAAACCATTTTAGGTGCTACATACTGAGAAAAAATATGAAAAAGAGAAATACCTTGCTATTCAGTAGGGTTATTATAACAAAATCACAACACTGCTGCTGCACTCGGTACCTGTGAGAACAGCCTTTCACCACTACTGTTCTAGGAAAAAAACACAATGAATACCTCCATGACAGTGCTTGTCAGAGAGGGTATAGGGCCGCTGCCTCATGCTTACTTCCGTGTTCCATATCTCACACGCAAAATCTTAAGTATAAGGGAGTCTGGGAAATGTGCCTGCCTCCAGTGTACCAGAAGGCAGGATAAAATGGAGTTGGACTTACATAGAGGAGTGGCTCTCATTGAAGGGTGTTTTGTCCCTTAGAGACATTTGACAATGTCTGGAGACATTCTTGGTTGTCGCAGCTGGGGTGGAGGCGATAGCAGTATCTAGTGGGTAGTGTCCTGGGATGCTGCTAAATATCCTGTAGTGCACAGAACAGATCTCACAACAAAAAGAAAATGTTCAGCCCAAAATGTCAATGGTGCCAACGTTGAGAAACCAGGTACAGAGTCAGCCGATCTGTAGTATCTGCTCAAATTTCCTCCAAAAATTCATAGTCCCTGGTGGCCACGGAGGCCCTATGAATCACTTTTGGAAGGTCACACTGCAGTCTTATTCTAGGTATTGAAGAATCACACAATAAAGAGACCCCTCCCCCGCCAAAGGGCTCTGTGCCCAAGACAGGGAGCATGTTTTGTGACCACCTGAGTGGTTTCCACTTGCTTCTCAAGGCCCCTGCACCACTGCACCTTTAAACTGATCAAATTTTATAAAAATTATAAAACTCTCTTCTCCTTCAATCCAAACTTGAAGAATTTGAACAGGTAGTTACATCAGTCTCCTACCAAAGCCATCTCCAGTTCTGTCTTAGGTTGGCTTCCCCTTGAAGCAAATCCTGATTCAAAGACTTAAGTGAAAGCAATTTATTAGCACATGTTCCCAACACAGTATGGGAGTAAAAAAGTTAGACAGGAAAGGGAAGGAAGCTAATACATGGTTTGCTTTCTAGCAAGTTACCACTGTGGACAAGATGCCTAGCCCTCACCTCTGGGGACTCTGAGAGTTATTCCACGGAAGAACTGAGGAAGCCGGGGCACTTAGCCGTTTTATTAGTTTCCTATTGCTCTTATGAATTGCCAAAACTATGGTGACTTAAAATAATAGTTATCTTACAGTTCTGGAGGTCAGAAGTATAAACTGTGTCAGACTGAGCTAAAATCAAGGTGGTAGCATGGCTGCATCTGGACGCTCCAGGGGAGAATTCATTTCCTTCCTTTTTCAGGTGCTGGAGGCTGGCTGCATTGCTTGGCCGGTACCCCCTCCCTCCACCTCCAAAGCCAGCAGCACACCATACTCAAATTTCTCTCTGACTATGACTTCCTTCTTCCATTTGTAAGGTCTCATGTGATAAGACTGGACCCGCCTGTATAACCCAGGATAATCTTCCATTTCAAGATCATTAATTTAGTCATCTCTGCAGAATTACTTTTGCCACATGAGGTAACATATTTATAAATTTGGGGGATTAGGATGTGGCCATCTTTGAGTGTGCTGATTTTCTGTCTACCCTATACATCATCGGTCATTAGTTAAGGATTACTCCCAAGGTGGGAAGTAGCACCTCTTGCCTGCTGCTCACGTAGACCAAGTAGGCTCTGGCGGCTAAGGAAAGCTTGCAAGCAAAGCAGAGAAGGGCCAGCAACTGGAAGTGGGGCAGTGGGCACCAAAGGGTGAGGATGATGGGTATAGGTGGGGCTTGAACGCCATCTGCTGCCATTCCTCTTGGCTCTAAGTCAATAACTGAAAGCACAGATAACCCGTTTATATATGCTTCCTTTGGCTGAAGAGAGGAAGGACAACAGGGAAGGAGTGAATGAGGGTCAAAATGACAGGATGACTATATAAAGATATTGCGCACATGTAAGAAAAGGTCCATATGAAGACGGAGGAAGGACACGGAGTTGAAAAAACAAGCCACCATATTTTGAACGCTATTCAAAACGCTATTTTTATAAAAGAGAATACGATTCCAAAGAATCAAAGGAACCTCCTCTCTTTGAAAGAGATTTATCAAGAGAAACAATAAATTTTAGAAAATTTTGTGTTCTTAACATGGTTCAAGAGTTCATTGTTTAGGGGTAACTGGGGTAGCAGCAGCCTTTTTGAATCTTTCTAAATCTCCACATCAACACAGAGCAACTATATTTAGCAAAACATTTATGCCAAAACAAACAAACAAGCAAACCAATTTTTTAAAAAACCAGGTAACAAACTGCTCCCCAGACTAGAGATGAGGATAAACTACAACAGCCAAATACCCGCACAGTATCTGCTCTGCGGAGGAGGAAGCAGAGGGACGCAATCGAGCGTCTGACGGGTCTAAGAACAGCAGAGCCACCAAATAGCCCAGGGAACTCACTGGAGCGCACAGAGGGCCTAGTGGAAAAACAGCATCTGAAATGGGGAGATCTGTGCCTACTTCTTAGCAGGCAATCCCGGGAGACTGCCGTAAGAGGGTGGGAGAAGTGCAGTCCTCACAAACTTTGAAATCTGAGCCACTGTGGCTCCGTCCAGGGCCAGGGGCCCACATTGAGTAGTAGAATAGGACAGGGATGATATGGATGAAGAGAAGAACATTTTACGTGAAGGTAAAGGAGAGAAACAGAGTTCAAGAAGCAAACCACAATAGTTTTGAACTCTATGAAAAGAAAAAAAAAAAACCACCCAGAAAATAGAGCTCTTTAAAGTTAGAAAAGCTACCCTGAATCATTCCTCCTTCTAAAAATTTGGAAACATTACTTAAGCAACAGGAAGGTATTAAGGTCAAATCCCATACAAAGTTATTATAAGAGAACAGCGAACAGAATAACTTCCCTACAGCGAAAGCGTGCCAGAAAGACATATTCACAGAACAGATGTAAGAAGGGTTAAAAGATTAGAGAACACAAGACATGGAAGAACAGCATGAAACAAACAGAAAAACAAAATAAGGTGACAATTCAGAAAAGAGTTAGAAATTAAATAAGAAACACTTCAGAAACAAAGACTAAACAAGCAGGGATACAAGGGTGAGTTAGTACAGCAGATAACATGCCTTCATAAAATGCAAGCGAAAATGAAACAAGTTTTTTTAATTCAAAAGAAATAAGTAAGTAGAAAGGATTTGAGAAAAGAAGGCAAAGAAGCTTGAATATGGTTACTATAAATTACCGATGAAGAAAATCAAAGCAAAAAAAAACCAACTAAAACATCTCATTAAAAATTTTTCCTGAAACAAAAAGTATTGCCATTCTAAGACTATTATGTGTGAAATGTGGGATAAAGTAAATAAGTAATTACAGGGTAATCTAACTCTACCGCTCCCTAGGTCTCTGAACGCTATGGGCCTCTCGGAATAAGAGAGATACGGAAGTAATGCAGAGGCCAGTATAGACTAATATAGGCTCTGTAGCACTTGCAAATTTTAACTGGAGGTGTTATTTTATCCTAAAATATGTACATACAGCAGGTCCCAGTGCTCAGGCCCCCTCACCCTTACAGATTAAATCAACAAAACCAGTTCTGCCAGGTACTATTTGAGAGGCTTACTATACAGCAACCTAATTATGGTAAAACACCATAAAAAACACCAGTTTTTTTCTTTTCTTTCTAATTTATTTTGAGCACTACTTTTGTAAAGTCCATAAATTGAATTACTGGAAATAGGATCAATTGCTCGGATGTGGCGGTGATGTCAAGCTGCTGTGAAATTTTCTGCAAATTTACTTTCATTGTGATAAATGCAAAATAAACACCAACACCCTTGAGTAGCACTAAGAGGAACAGAAACCAAAACAGATAATATTCCTGGCTCTGTCATCAGTATTCTGTATGGTCATTCGCAAGCCTTTTAACTTCTCCAGGCTTACATTCTCTCGTTTGTAAAGTACGGGAATTATATTTGCCCTGAAAGTTCAGATTATGTGTTGCTTAAATATCAGTTGCCACTGAAAGGGCCTGGCTAAATTACCATTCTGCCTGTACTCGCTGCCTTGCCTAGGTGAAAACTGTTTTCTGCTCCTAATAGTTTTTTTTGGGGGGTGTTGTTTTGGGGGTGGGTTTTTTTTTTTTTTTTTTTTTGCCGTTTCTAATGTTTTGAGGTGTGTTGTTATGTTTTGAGGCTACTGAGGGGGAAAAGCAGGCCTTCAGGAAGCCAGATTTTCTACAAAACTATTCTGAGTTAATCTCTAATTATCTCTAATCACAGCACATAAAAACCACAGGAAATCGAAAACAAAACACTGACTCTGAACCACAGGCCCAGGTTACATAACAGGATCCATGACTCACCAGCTCAGAATTCCAGGCTGCCCGCACCTTTTGTAGAGTGGAGTGTGTGCCTGGTTTCAGGTGGTCAATGGCATCTCTCATATCCTGCTCATCTTATATGCCCTCGCGCCGTACACAATGCTAGCCGTGCAGGGCAGGCCCAAGAACCCTTTCTCAATAAGTGAATGAATGAGAAGGACATTTCTTTCAAAGCCTTCTACACCCTGGTCTGACACTAAGTTTTTCTTTAGTCAGTGTCCTCCTAGCACTTACTCTGTGAAGAAGAAAATACCTGTTTCCTATCATTCGCTATAGGAATTGTGCTTTACATCTCTAGAAAATACCCGTTCACACTGAATTGTGCACCCCCGCCCCCCACAAATTGATATGTTAAAGTCCTACCCCCAATGTGACTCTATTTGGAGATAGGACCTATTAGGAGCTAATAAAGGTTAAGTGAAGTCATAAGGAGAAGGCTTTAACACAATGGGGCTGCTGTCCTTATAGGAAAAGGAGGAGATTTCTCTCTCTTCTGCTCTCCTTGCACACCACAGAGGAAACACCATGTGCGGACAAAGTGAGAAGGCAGCCATCTGCAAGCCAAGGAGAGAATCATCGCCTGAAACAGGATTTGCCAGTATCTTGATCGTGGACTTTTGAGAAACTAAATTTCTGTTACTTAAGCCACTCAGTCTGTGTTATTTCGTCAGGGCAATGCAAGCAGAGGAACGCAATGCTCTCACCTGATTTCTCTGCCGCCTACACCAGGAAAAAGTGCCTGCGGGTCCCTGAAGTACAAAGTCTCTAACTTCTAAGGGATGGGGGATTATACTTTGGGCCCTGGTATTTAGCACCTCAGACCTGCCATGATCATTTTTAACACAGCCATGGCCTACCTCTTAGGGACAAAGTTACTTTTATATACTGTGAATCAACCACCCACACTACTTCAACAGTTGTTAGCAGTTTTATAGTCACAGACGCTTTGAAAACTGGTGAGAGTGCCACAGCAGCAGCAGCCAGCCGAACTCTCGGAGGTGACGGAAATGCCCACAGTATGCATTATCCAATATGGCGGCCACTAGCCTAAAGCTGATTATTAAACCTTTGAAATGTACCGAGGAACTGGATTTTAATTTTTTTCATTTAAATTTAAACAGTCACCTGTGGCTAGTGGCTGCCATGTGGTGACCACAGCTCTATAGTTTCTAGTGTAACTAAAAATGCACAATGCCCTTACACTAAAAATTTTGCAAATCAGCACAGGGTGGGGGTGGGGATGGCTGCAGGTAATAGCAGTTAACAGAAATATCTACTCAGGATCAGGTGATCTAAGTTAAAAACAAATACCTATGCAAGAATGGATGTTTTCAGTCTACAGTTGATGTGTGGTTGGTAATTAAAAGTACATAGTGAAGATAAAGAGGCCAATTTTGTGTAATCTCAAAAATAGTCAGCCAACACTCACTGGGTTTTTAACATAAATATCCAGCCCCATCACTCTGGCTGACAAAAGATGGCTCTACACTCCTTTCATATTCATCCTGACTCCTATTCGGTGGGGGAAACAGAAGTGGGCATACAAAATCCACGGCTTTCAGTGTTTAACAGATCTGGATTCAAATTCCAGTTCCTCCTGCTTTAATCAGAATCGCTCAGGCTTTAATACGGTAACAAACAACTTCCAAATCTCAGTGGTTCAACAAAAGTTTATTTCTTCCTTTTCAAGAAGTGCAGGGAACTACAGGGCAACACTCCTGCAGTGACTCAACCGTTTGTGCTTTTCCTGTTTGTAGTCCCACCATCTCAGTCTGAGGGGAAGAGAGTGACCGAAGACTCGTGTGGGGTCTTTTCACTGCTTCATCTCCTATCTCACACTGACAAGAACTATCACAGGGCTTCACTTAACTGTAAGGGAGACGAGAAGTAAACTTTTCACATCCAGGAAGAAAAACCATCCAACTACGAACACGAGATGCATCACAGCCCTTCAATAAATGAAGGAATGAGAATCTCAACTATTATATAAAGGAGGTTTACCAAAACCATCGGTTTTCTTCCTCCATTGAAATAAAAAATAGCAGGAGCGTGGGAGATGTAATTTTTGATAACTGACATCTCCAGTGTGCTGAAGTACTCAAATCTCACGCTATTCTGCTGCCCTCTGCTGGCTGGATGTGATAATTGCGACTTCGAAGCTAGTTCAAAGTGGTCGCAGTTTATAACCATTGTCATCATCATTTTAGCAGCAGCATAAAGGTCTAGTTCTGTGCCAAGTGTTCTATGTGCAATCCTCCTAACAACTCTATGGCTAGAAAATTCCGTCCTCGCTTTGTGGGTGAGGAGCCTGGAGGTTCAGAGGCAAGTAAGACAACGAAGTTCACTCAATCTAAGGGACCTGGCTCTAAATACGTAAATAATTAAATACTGGCTCGAGCCAGCTCTTAGCTACTTGTTCACTAAATGTAGACTTTCATGCTATCAGCTGTACTGGAGATAAACCTGGAAAGGTATTACCCCTTGAGATCCCCTAATGCACTATTAACAATGGTATTGCAAAAAAAAAATGATTTTTATTCTGAAAAGCCCAAAATAAACATCTTCCTCTAATTTTTTCTCCCTTGAAAAGTCCCAAAATTTATCAAAAAGGGAAACAGTTTACTCCTCAACTAAGAGCAGAAGAGTTTCTTAGTGTTCTCAAAATGTGATAGATAAAATCTCCTGTGTTAGAGTCACACTGAGCTGCTGGTTCGGCACACAGAATCCTGGGCATCAGGATGTACTGTGGAGGACAGGACTTGTCACTGAGACAGAACATGTTAGCGGGGTAGGGGTGGAGAGAGA
>PVJD01014689.1:0-28030 GCA_004026545.1 Mormoops blainvillei
AAGGAAAAAGAAATGCACAGCACAATTATGAGAAGCGAGACAGACATTCCTGGTACAAACTCTAATTTGAGGGGCCTTAATCAGGAGTTTATAAGAACCCCAAAGGGTCTGTGGACAGAATTCAGGGGGTCCTTAAAATCACCTAAGAAAAAAAATGACATTTTTATTTTCCCTAATTTCTAACCAAAAGTTAGTATTTTCTTCCATCATGAATGGACACAGCAATCAGCAGGGACAGCCCTGGGACTTGGTCACCAATTAGAGATCACAGATACTCTGATATAACATCAGTTCCATTTGTTCCAGAAATCTCAGAGTATCATTGCTTGCTCATAAACGCTTTGAAATCAGCGTGGTTATCAGAACTGCTTATAGGCCTCATTACAAAATGCCTTAAAAGGGGAATGCAAATTTTTGATTTGATAACTGTGTATTAATATAATCAATTTCCTTTGTGATCCAGAATGTTTTATTTTAGACGTATTAAAACATTATCTCAACCAATGGGCTCACGGCTTCACCAAAGAGGTCATGGGACCCAGAGACGAAAGAACCCCAGCACCAATTAGAACCTCCTCCGGCAAAGCTGAGGACACACACGGGGGACCCTGAACCAAGGTTGCCCACCCACAGTGAGCAGCCGCAAGGTGAGCACAGACTCAGCAGGGAGGCTTCTCAGGCATCCATCAAAATCTCACCCGCATTCACACTTTATAATTAACTGACTCGAAGCCTTCCTACTGAGTGGGGATGGTCGTTATAAATACATTCTGTTCTCATGTAGTTCACAGTCGTAGTGCACGCCCGTGCCCGAGAACCCTGTGACTGTGAGGCTGGCACGTTGGACCTTTTGTCATTTTTTAAACAAAGAAGGCGAAACCCAAATGCAGTGTCCTGTCAGAGTCATTCAATCCCTCAGGCCTCTGACCTAAGCTGGCAGCGGGCCACCCCTACCCAGGGCAGCCTTCTTACCTGTCTGTGCACTCTGTGTGGCCCCGCCTCCCAGCACAGCTGCCTCTGCCCCCCACTCCTGCCAGCCCTTGGTCGGTACTTGTGTGGCTGAGACGCCACGTGACAAGGACCGGTAGGGTGACTGTGCACTTGCCTGTTTCCCGAGTGCCCCTTCGTTGCCGGCGGAGATGAGGCTCTTCCACGGGACGCAAGAAAAGTATCCCAAGGACCCATGCATGGGAGACTGTGATGTGGCAGGGTTTATTCAGGTGGAAGTGAAAGCTGCCCCTGGGTTTCCGATGTCCCATCTCTGTCCAGCCTGCCATTTAAAAAAAGGTCCAGCCATGGCCTTAGCAGGACCAAAACAAAAGCCAACGTCCAGAGTTTCTGCTTCACGTGAAGGTTTAGCGTGCGGGAGCCCGCAGGTGGCTGCCAAACGATCTCAGTCCCCAGTCAGGTAGCTTGGCTGTTTCCCAGCTGCTCTGGTGGTGGGATCCACGTGGCTGCTAAGGCCACATGGCTATGGTGAGAGAATGTGCTGGCACATGGGTTGAGTGTGGGTTCCTTAGAGAGAGAGAGGGAGAGAGAGAGAGAGAGAGAGAGAGAGAGAGAGAGAGCGCTTCTTTGTTCCCCTGGGATGATATCAGCCTCGGTTTGGGCTGGGATGGACTAGGTGCTTTTTCAAAATGACCAATCAGTTTCACAAGTTTGCATGAGCTCTCGATACGTGTTCACCCCCTAGTTAGACTGACAGGCATCTATGATCCCATCCCTCCCCCTGTGCCCCTCAACCGTCTGGTGCCAGAGGAGGAAAGGGGTGAGTCTTAATCCCCTTGGCAGAGCAAAGCGGGGCCCCCTGGCGTGTGAAGCTGCAGCTTCCTGGCGAAGCAAAAAGGCTCCTGCTCCCCAGCTTATTAAACTCAAATGTCAAATTTCTTTTGCTCCCTTTATCATTAATAACTAGCTAACTAACTACGGTAGCACCTTGGTGTCTCAAAGCATGGTGCTCTCTGCCCATCTCTGTCCAGGTGCCCGTGAAAGCCATGCGAGAGTAAACAGTATTAGCGAAAATAATGATGAGGGCGGTGCCCCGCCAGCCGCCCACTTCCTCCAGGATGTCTGTAAAAATACACATCAGAAAACATTTCCATTTGCTGACCCCCGCTGCCCTTCCAGTCCTCCTACTTCACTGGGCGGGTTCCTTATTAAAATCCAACTCTTGGTTGGAGGGGTGCCCCTCCTGGCGCCTTCACCAGGGAGGGCCAGGCTGGCAGCCTGGTGACTCCTCTGAAGATCTCTCTCTGTGGAGATTTGGCCAGACATTTTCTTCCCGTTTTACAGATGCAGAAATTGAGAGGCCCATGCCTGGCAGGGGGAGCCCCACTGGAGCCTGTGCCTCATCCTGAGCTCCCACCACACCCCTGGGTTCCGCATAGGAGAGAGAACACACGTGTTCTGGATGGGTCTACAGTTCTAAAGTTCTACAGCTGTGAGTGCCCTGAAATCGAGCCTCGGGCCAAAAATTTCCCTTCGTCCTCTTCCCCTCCCCTCTGACCTCTTAAATCACCCTCTTCTCTGGGACTTCCTCAGGGGAATCTCCCCAAAGTACTAGTCACAGAATTGCATTGGGTGGAGCTAAGACATCTTCGCTTAGGAACCAGGTCCTGCAAACTGTTTTGCAAGCTCCTGCGTTTAGCATCGTCAACATTCTGAGTGTGTGGGGGCAGGTGGGGGGCAGGCGCGTGACTCAAGGCAGCAGGTTGCATAAGCCTTGCTCAGGCAAGAGGGGTGAAAATTCAGGAGCTCATATTTGCATACGCATCTGCAGCGTTACCTTCAGATCAAATGCATCATTGGGCATCAGATGGCGTCTCTGCTCCCTTGGGAGATGAAACGTAAGGATGTAAAATGCTGCAACCAGGCCCACTGAGCCTCTGGGCAAGGACACAGTCAACAGTAGCCTAAGCGAGGGGTGGGGGGCACTGTGAGGCCCGGAACCCAGCCCTAACGAGCTCGAGCAAGATCAGAGCTTTCCTGACAACCACTGGGCGTTTCCACAGTTGAGAACACTGAATGGCAGGGGCTGCTTGCCCAGTGCCAAGCATCACCCAACGGACAATCAGGATTTTACCGGACCCACGCAAGTGGTTGTACTGCTGGGCCTGGCAGTGCTAGGTGGGGGACAACCAAGGCTTGACAAAGGGACAACAGATCCTTCTTCTCTGGTCAAGTACAGGAGCCCAATCCCACCCTGTCTCCCCCGCCTAGCTGGTCTCATCTGGCCCAGTGTAAGAACCACCGGGGGAGCTTGTTAAAGACGTAGTGTTGGGACCCTGCCGCAGACCTCCAGATTTCAGGTCTTTGTTTGGGGAGGGGGGTGGCACGTGGGGAGCTGCTGCAACAAGCAACCCGGCCAATATGCCAGCTCTCAGATGCCAGACTCCCCAGGGACGCTGTCCAAACGCAAGTGTTTACCCTAGTACATGGCGGACTGACGGAATCAAAATCCCCAGAAGCTAAACAGATGACTCTCGGGCATTCAAGTCTGGGACCCCATCTTGGACAAGTGGTTCTCCAAGTGTGGCACCCAGTCCAGCAGCATCGGGATCGACTGGAGGTTGGTTAGAGTTGCAGAGTCTCAGGTCCCGCCCAAGACCTGTCGGATCAGAAAACCTGGGGGTGGGGCCTGCCCTCCAGCTGATTCTGATGCATGAGGGGTGAGAACCACCAGGAGATGGTGAGCTGCCCAAGGGCACAGCCTGTCCCAGCCATGGCTGCCCCCTGCCCCCCTTCCACAGGGCTTAGAGCACGGTGCCCCGCACAGAGTTGACACAGGGGCTCCCCGGCTCCCGAGAGAATTGGGGGAGGCTCCTCAGCCAATCAGCCGGAGGCCCCACCTGATCCAAAGGGAGCTGTCTGTTCTTCCCAGCCCCCAAGGGTCAGCACAGGGCCCCCAGGACACATACTCGCAGGGGAGGCTGCTGTGAGGAAGAGCGCAGCCCCCACCCTCCACGGTCATCGCGCTACTTCTTGCCGGCCCTGGTTCCGTCCCCTTGCTCCGAGGCTCCCCGAAAACCTGGCCAGAGCCTCATACATTTCACTTCCGCATCCCAGGAGGGCCAAGTCCAGCATGGAGTGTGTTTCTCTAGTGTTTTGGAGCACAGAACAAATGTCCCATGGCTCCCATGCCCGTGTGTGGCTAATTCTCGTGACAGTTCCAACAGAAATCAGGGTCCCTTGTCCCCTTCAAGTTGACCTGGACATGTGCATTTCCAGTGCAGTCCCACCTGTCCATGGATAATCACGAGCCACACGGAGCCTTCCAGCCTTTGCCACCCACATTGCTATTCCACACCCGCCCCTCCCCAACCCTTCACACCTGCTCAAGCTCCCCTCACCTGCAAAACCTTTCCGGCCCTTTGCAGCCCTCGCTGACCTGCACACACGCACACCTGCTGTCACTTCCAGCATCTGACGCTTTTGTGAACATCTGTTTTATTTTCCCGTGGAAACTGCCAGCCCGCTAAGGGCAGAGACGATATTCATGTATTGTTTTGCTGTCATTCCCCAAGGGAATTGTCACCGAGGTGCTCAGTGAGCTTGTGCTTGAAAACAGCGTAAAAACCTCGTCACGAAAAGCAAGAAGCCATGTCTCACTGCTGCTTCCCAAACAGTGCTAGATTTCCACGCAGGCCCCGAGGACCATTCCAGATGCAGTGGGCGTTTGTCCCCTGCCTAAGAGTGACCCTTTTACTGAGAAAGGCCCCTGAGAACCATGCTCCACAGCCCCACTGGCTCCAAGGGGCTTAGTACTGGTGCTCCACACCTGCTGCTCCATACGAAGCAGCCCGGTGTCTGAGTCCCGGCTTCGCCGCTTGTTAATACTATTAATCTATTAACCTCGGGGGCCCTTGGCCACTCCTCTCCCCCAGCCCACTCGGGAAGGACCTGGCCTTGCACACCAGGAATGCCCCTTCTTGCACCCACCCAGGTGGGTCATCCTACTCTGAGAGGCATTTGGGTTTGGGGACCAAGGAGGACTGAGGAAAGGAGGAGAAGAGGCAGGAGAGGAAAGGGATCAGAGGGTGAGAAAGCTGGAGTGCCCAGAGAAGGAGAAAGGACGAGGGACGCTGGGTGTGGTCAGTGGAGTCCCCTAATGTCTTTCCAGGCACACAAATAATGGCATTTCCTTTACATGATCTCCGATCATCAAACTCTGATTTTTTTTTATTGTTGTTCACGTACAGTTGTCTCCATTTTCCCACCAGCACTCTTCCCCCGCCCCACCCATCCCACCTCCCACCCTCCATCCTTCCCCCATTTGGCTTTGTCCATGGGTCCTTTATGCATGTTCCTTGCCGACCTCGCCCCTTCTTTCCCCCGTTATCCCCCTCCCCCCCGACCCCGGTTACTGTCAGTTCTTTTTTTCAATGTCTCTGGTTGTATTTTCCTCATTTGTCAAGCTGTGATTCTTAAATGCGCTGATTCTCAGAAAGTCACTACTTCAGCGAGGTCACAGTGATGACCTTGGGTATTTCCCAGACGCTGGAGCTAAGGATGTCACATGCAATCACCCCTGAGGTAGGAACTGTGGTCAAAGCCACATTATAGGGGTCAAAGAAGGCACAGAGAGGGTTAGAACTCATCCAGGTCCCACAGCTTGCTGTCGGGTTTGAACCCACACCCCCCCCCCAGGGTCCACACTCTCGCTGTCTGTGCCATCTTCAGGCAGGAACGTGGGGCCCACAGACCAGCCTCCCCAGGCAGAGCCTCGCCAGGGTCACCCCACCCTTCCCCACCAGCAAACCAGGCCCAGAACTGAGCCATCGGCCTAGGAAACTGATCCCTGAGCTGAAGCCAGAGGCCCAGATTCTCTCTGACTCTGCCCCACGAGGAGCCAGCTGGGGTCTGAGTGGGGGCAGCAGGGACAGGGCCATCCACCCAGGGGTCCGCTGCCAGCAGGGCTCCCACGCAGAGGGGGCACAGCCCGCAGGCGGGATGGAAACCAGACAGGCCCAGAGGGCCTGCGATTAATTAAGACTGAAGGAGCTCTGAATAACCCTTTTGTGGATCAAAAGCACTCATATGGAAACCCAGCTGACAAACCCGAGAAAACCGACTTCATGGTTTCTTATGAGAAAACAGTGCCTACGTCAAGGGCTGAAGAAGCACTTTGTTCCAGACCTTCGTGTGAGCACCAGAAGCTCGGATTACAAAGTGGCCGCGCTGCCCAGTTACAATAAACATGGCCTCACTGAAGCCAAGGCTGTCCAGGTGTCGAAAAGCCAGAAATAACACAAGGCAGCTGAGGCCAGAGCTAGGGTGCCCCTCCGGCTCTTTCACCAGGTTTTATTTACCGAAAAAGACTGGCGCACGTGCACGGGCACGCAGCACCCAATCCGAGTGGATGCCCGGCAAGACTAGAAATTGCACGCCCCACCCCACCAGGTGGGTCCCCGCTGAGCCGGGCTCGGTTTGGACTTCCCACTCATATAAAAGGCATCTGAAGGCACAAGGCTCCCCTCGGTTTTGCAACCCAGGCTGCGCGTTGGAGTCACCTGGAGCTTTGAAAATTCCCAAGGCCTGTGTCCTTGCCCCACGGGCTCTGGTGTAATTGACCATGGAGCCTGGACACCCAGAGTTTTAAAAACCCTCCAGGTGTCGTGAGTTCGGTGGTGTTTTTCACCAGAAGATAGGTTCACCAGGAACCTCCAAACGTGACCTGATGGAGAATAAGGGTCTTCGCAGCTGTCCTTGAGGTAAGGATGCCTCCATGAGGTCATCCTGGACCACAATGGGCCTTAAATCCAGTGTCTAGTGTCCTAACAAGAGGTAGGTAGAAAAGAGGAAGACTCAGACACAGCAAGACGAGGTCAGGGACCAGGTGACATGCCCACAAGCCAAGGAATGCTAGGATTGTGGGAGCCACCAGGAGCCTGGACAGAGCCTGGGAACAGACTCACCCTCAGGGCCCTGCTGACAACTTGACCTTGGCCTCTCGAATGATGAGAGTACATTTCTGTTGTTCTAAGCCACCGAGTCTTTGGGGCTTTGTTATAGCAGCCCCAGGAAATGAACCCGCCAGGTACAGCCAAGACTGAGACCCGCCAATGACACAGGAGTCAGGACTGACCGACATTCCTGGTGCATGTAGGCTCCTGTGTAACTGAAGACGAAGCCAGGGAGGCTGGTGGGGAGGCCGGGTCATTAGCTGGATCTATAACTCTCTGCTCACATCCCTTGAACCAGTGACCCCAAGCCTGACTGTGCCCCAGAACCCACTTTGTCGGGCCTCCTAGAGAGTCTCATTTCATTTGTCTGTGTTGGGCTCCACAGTGGCTTTTTGTTTGTTTGTTTGTTTGTTTGTTTTAGCTCCATAGGTAACCCTAACTTTCAGCCAGGATTGCGAGCGGCTACCAAACATTCAAGGCCTTTTGAAAGCACGGCCTGGCTGTGTCCATATGCAAACCTGTGAGCTGGCTCCTTGTCAGGCCAGCGAACACTGAGGGGCGATACAGGGCGATGCTTTGCTGAATGTCCCTGAGGCTTCTGCTGGGCCGCGAGACCTGAGCAACTAGAGAGAAGTCCACCCTAGCAGCCACTCTTTTTGGCAGAACCTGGATCAGAAGGAGTCAAGCGACTGTTTCTTCGGGTTTATTTTTGTTGTTGTTCTAATTGGTTGGTTGGTTGGTTTTTGTGGGTTTTCCTCTTTGTTTATTGAGATGCCCCCAAGCAAGGGACGCCTGAAAGCAAACCAGAAATGCCAAGACAGCAGATCCGATTGGATTTCCTGGGAAGTCGGCAGAGGCAGGAGCTCTAGCTGCTGGAGGCAGGCAGCTCTGAGGTAGGCCAGACAGAGCCCCGGAGCAGTGTCCTGGGACCGCCAAACCAAGTCCCATATACGGGAGGTCTTAACCCACAGAAATGAATTGTCCCCCAGCTCTGGAGGCCGGAAGCCCGCGATCGCAGTGCTGCCATTGCTCCTTCTGAGGCTATGAGACAGCGCCTTGTCCAGACCTCTCTCTCTCTGAGCTTCGGTGCTTTGCTGCAAACCTTTGGTGTTCCTTGGCTTGTAGACAAACCACCTGATCTCTGCCTTCACCTCCATATGTTGTCCTCCCTGTGCGTGTCAGTGTCCAAATTTCCCCGTCTTATGTGACACCCGCCATATTGAATTAGGGCCCAGCCTAGTGACCTCACTTTAACGTGATAACCTCTGTAAAGACCCTACTACAAATTAAGTCACGTATGAGGTACTGGGGGTCAGGATCCCAATGTATCTTTGGGGAGGGCACAGTGCAACTCTCTGACAAGTCTCTAGCTTACACATCTTCCCAGACCCCAGAGGCTGGCACTGGTCATTTCAGGGTGGAGGAGACTGGGGACCAAGAGGACTTCCTGAGATGACCAAAGCTGCTCTGGTCAGCTTCCGAGTCGTGCCAAGTGAGTGAGTTATCTGGCCCTCACAGATTCTAGGGCCTCGACCCGACACCCTTTGCCGCTGGCCTGGTCTCAGGGATCTTTGGTCCAAGGCTGAGGGTGAACGAAAAAGGGGATGTGCCTGAGGTCAGAGTGCAGATGTCAGGGCCCCTCAGTGGCCCTCCAGGGGCAAGGAAACCTCCAGAAGGGGTTCCATCTGGTGGCAACCCAGGAGGGTGACTCTGCGTCTTTATTAAGGAAAGATATACTCACAATAGGGACTACATCTTGGCTCCTTTAATAACAACACTCCCACTTATTTTCTACTGAAATAAGCTGTTCTTCAGCATTTTAACCAAAAGTAGCTATATTGATCCTTAAAACAGAGCAGACTCGGGAAGAAGTAGGTGTTCAGTTAAAGGCTGCAAGTGGTGATGTTAAACCCAAGGTGTTAGGTGCTAATTAGAGACAAAGTCAAGCCCAAGTCCTCTGAATTCTAGAACTTTCTGTACTTGACACAACACTCACCACACCCTAACTTTCTAAGAAGCTGACCCACGGCTCTGACGCACACACTCCTCCTTCCCTTCCTCCCTCGAAGGCCCAAAGCCTGGCTACTGGCCACATCCCACTCTGTTCTCCCCCTCCCACCCCTCCCCCCACCCCCGGCATGGGACCACGGAAGGGCGGCTCCCCTGGTATCTGGCTGGCTCCTGGGCCGCGGAGGAGTTTGTGAGTATTGGCTGAATTCATTCATGAATAGGCAACAATCCCAGCTGACTACTTGAAAGGTTCGATATTTATTTCAATTTCTATGTCTTATAGTTAGTATTGCAAGTAAGAAACAAAAGCCTCCTTTATAGATTGAGACAAAAAAACAAAACAAAACAAAACACCTTCTCCTGAGCTAAATAAACATTGATTCATGGACACAGATGGGCATCATTTATAACAGTAAAAAATCACTGTGTGAATACCAGGAGCCTGAACAAATACACTGGGAATAAAAATTAACCGCATACATTGGCAAGGTGGTTCACGCTGAAGGAACAGTATAGTCGAACATTTCCACCCAGGAAGATTCCGCAATGAATTGCTGAGGGAGGAGAAAGCAGGTTCCGTGCCATCTGTCTCCCAGGTCCCTTAGAGTATGAAAGATCAACCCCAAGTCCTTAGCGGCATTTATGAACAGCAGAAAGTAATTTCCTTTTAACTGGTCAGTTTGCTACAATGAACGAATGTTAGTACTTTTCATAACAAAAGAGCACTCTTCAAATAAAGGGACAGACACTTCCACCTCTGTCACTCACCCTCTCTGCTTTCTGGGACTTCTCAGTGGGGGAGATTTGGAAACCCAACACTGATCAACAGACCAGCCCCACTGGACAGTCTGAGAGGCCAGCAAAGAAAAACCAAGTCCGTGACTGGACTTCCATCCAGTCCCGGGGCGCCCGGCCACCACACTGGCCGAATCTCTGCCTCCACCCTCTGTAAGGCCATTGTCATCTGGCCTGAGTACCAGTGCCTCCCTGAACACCGACTCCCGGTGAAGCCAGGGTCAAGTTCCACCTGCAGCATCCCCGGGCTTCTATGAGAAGAGGGAAGTGATGCCGGAGAGCAGGGGTAAGGCTACGAGGGAACCAATGACACGGGACATACCGTGTCATCAAAACAGTCCTTAGGCTTTGGATGTAAAAACAGGTGTGTTCCTTGAACACATCAGATGACAAGTGTCAGCACTGAGTCTAGGAACGCCCAACATCTTGAAGGAGCAATCAGCAGAAACCCTGTAACAACTGTGGCCCAACAGGGAGTCACCTGGAGTTTCTGTTGAGATAATGCGACAGGAACTACTGACCCCACAATGCAGGGAGATGCTAAATTCGGTTAGAGCCTAGAGGTTTGTGAAAATGAAGGCGTAATTTGTTCTCACGCAGGTTCACAGACCCTTGAGCTCGATCTCTGGTTAAGAACAGCTCGTCTTTGCCCCCTGGCATGGTCCAAGGCTAACACCTGCCTGTGACCCCTTGGGCCCATAATGGCTGAGCAGTAGTCCCTGTGTAGACAGCGTCCTTCACAGAGATCCCGCTGTCTGCCCCGCACAGCCAGCTCCACGTGAGGCAGGACAGGCACTCAGCAAGACGCGGCCACCTGGCAGGCACAGCCACACTGGCCTCTCCCCATCACACCTGCCACTGCCACCGCAGGTGAATGGCCCGCCCTCTCAGTAACCCTGGGGGAAAACTCGGGAGTCGTCAAGGGAGGTGGAAAGTGCCCAAGAGATACCTCCCTTCTCCTCCCCACTGTTCCCCACCTGTTGGTACCCACGTGTGGAAATTGGCCAACACACACTTAGGAGCTCCTATTGCCCAGATGAGGAGGGTCTTGTCCAGGTGAGGAAGCCCCCAGAAAGGGTCAATCTATTCTGGGAGGAGCTGCGAGTCATAGAAATGGCAGGCGGCCTTTCTTAAATTAAACTGAATAAGCAAAGCCATGATCTCATTCGAAGGCACATACAAGACACATCGCTCAAAAGGGAGCTTCCTCAGCTTCTGTTTAACATCCGTCGGTCAGGGGGCAGTTCTCCAACCGCAGGCCGAGGCCCTGGGACGGAGCATAGGTCTGGCAGGGCGTCGCCTTCTGCTCCGCGCCCAGGGTGACCCAGAGTGACGCCTCATTTCCTCGTTTCATTCATAAGAAGGCTCCTCTGAGTCTCCTCTGAGCATGTCCTTATTTTAGAAGCTTCACGAACTGCAGGTGCGAGTCAGATTTCTATAAGCAGGTTGGGGTTTTTTTTGGTTTTTTTTGTGTTTTGGTTTTTTTGTGTTTTTTTTTGTTTGTTTTTTGTTTTTTTTTTTGCTTGAATGGAATTGTTTTACTCATCTGTTTCGCTTCCTCTTCGGGGACACCAAGAAACACGGGTTCCCCTTTCCCTGGTTTTAGCAGCACGTCACTTTGCGTATGAGTAAATCGAAGTGGAGAGTGAGGCTGGCTTCATCGTTTGATACATTGTCCCTGCCGTGAGATTTGGGGAAGTGTGGCCTGTCATTGTTTTCTTGTCCAGTGCAGCACAGCATGTGAGCTGGCCTCTGAGGGGTGTGTGCACCTGACAGTGCACGGCAGGGATGGCGGAATGGGGGTTCAAGGCCACACCTGTCCCCTAAGCCCCATGGCCCCCTGGCGGCCAAATCACCCCCAACAGCAGGCTAGGGGCGCTCAGCTCAGGGGTCACAGCCCTGAGCTTCCCCTGCCTCAGCAGGACTTGAACCTTCTGATAGCTTTGGGTGTGACCAGTGAATTCCTCCATGAAGAGGACCCCTGCTGATCTATTAGTTTATAACATCTCAACTTGATCCAAAGACAGAAGAGCAGAAACATATTTACCCCCTAAAATGCCATATTGTTGGACGCAAATGGTGGCATAGATGGCTTCCCTTCCCCCAGGGCAGGGGAGCAGGATGCTGGGAGGGCTGCGTACACAACTCCAGTGTGGACGCAGGTGAGAACACGATGTCACAGAGAGCTGTAGCGGATGAGGTCCAGAGAGTCCATTGTCACACAGCCTCGGAGGGGCTGGACGCACAATTCCACCCGGAAACCCGCCACGGCCTCCTGATGGGGTCCTCCTGGGGTCACTTACCTTCTTTTTCAGGAGCAACAGCAAGTTCTAACCTTCTTCCCCCTTTAAGTCCTCATGAGTTTAAAGTAATTGCATTTTTTAAATCTGCCCCCTTTCGAAGGTTTCCGAGCCCTGCGGTCTGTGTCGGAAGAGGCTCATTCTATGTCGACCCCGTGCTATCCCATGTCCCTCTGATTCTTTTTTTCAGTCCAGGGGGCACGGGAGTCCCTTGTGCTGTGTAGCAGAGTGAGAGGCAGGCGTCGACGAGCACAGAGGCTGAGAGCGAAGACGTGGGAGCCAGACAGACATGGCCCAGGCCCCACTGGACGCTTCCAGTGTGACCGTGGGCAATCGCTCTGTTTTCACAGAGAAAAGGACATTCATATAGAGCACTGCTAGCTCTTTCCAGCCCAAGATAGGGCTCAGGGACTGGAAGTTGTCCCCTGTGCTGAATGTCACCGCCAGCCCTGGGACAGCCTGGAGGTGGCCCCACCAAGAGGCCTGCGTGGGAGACAAAAGCACCCCTCACCGAGGGAGGGGGTCCTGCTCTTATGGGCCAGGCCTGTGGCGGTGGATCTCTGAGCCAGCTGCCAAGAAGCCACCGCAGACCTCGAGTGCCAGAGAAGTCCCTGTCTGTCCCAAGCAGATACGAATGCCCTTGGAGAACGTCTAGATCCTTCAAAATCTTACTCGGTCAGCGCAGAGGCTGCCAACGAAAACGCGTCTGGCTGCATTACAGCCCGAACTCCAGAGGTGAAAGGGGAGAGCTGGTTTAACGCGCAGGACCACCAGCCAGGGAATGACAGTGGATGAAATGAGAGGCTCAAGAGACACGCAGTGAAAAGTGCCCGCGGGGAAACTCTGACATTGACTCTTAAATTGCAAAGGATCTGAAGCCCAGATAAACACCATGAGCTAATCTCAGCCAAGGAAAGTGTGATTCGCTCCGTGGAAAGGGGCACACTCACATTAAGGCTTATAAACAGACCTTTTAATAATTTCTCCCAAAGGAAGAAACTTGAGCGCTGATCCTTCAGTGTGGCCGCAGAGAGGAGAGGCTCCCTGTCGAGTGGCTAACTTGAAGTCGCTGGGCTTCTATCCCATTCGGGGCCCTAGACAGGCCCAGCCAAAAAGCCCACCCAGGTTTGATCTGGTTGGAAACAGGACAGAAACATCTGGGGCCAGGGTAGGGTGGGGAATAAAAGCATAGATCTTACTTTATGAATATTTTTAGAACTTACAAACACACACAATTTTTTTAGCCACAGAAAGGCAGTATATCTTTCCCGTCCTATAGAGCAAACTCTACTGAGACATTCAAATGGTCAAAAGAAAATACAGGGAACATGGAAGACATTTCCTCTTAAGTATCCTACCCGAGAAGAACGGAAAATGCAGAGAGAATGGGCTCTTTCAGGAAAACTTGGGAAATACATAGTAGTAGAAGGAGGAATGAGGAGTCACCCCTTTTCGTACCGCGCAAGCCACCGGTCACATTTTTTCATTTCCTTCCATATCTTTTCATTGAATGCACTTATTTCAAATGCTACATGCAGCTTTTCGCTTAATATTACCGGAGGCCATCTTCACAGCACCTGCTCTCAGCGACCATTGTTTCAATGCCTGTATAACGTCCCATCGGTGGGACACTGTAAGTTACATGTATCCATGCCCCTACCTTCACATTTTGCTTTGGATTTCCTCCTAATAATAATCACATAGCTGAGAACATCTCTGAGAAAAAGTCTATAGGTTTTTCAAGACTGGAACCTCGTGCTCTTGGTCCTTACAGCCTCGTCGGCACTTGGGGGAAATGAAGGGAAATGAACACATGAATGAACGGAGGGATGGAGGGATGGAAGGATGGATGGAGAGAAGGTGGTTGGAGGGAGGGGTGGACGATGAACGGAGGGAGGGAGGGACTGAAGGCATTAAGCATAGGTTTTTTCGGACTCAGAATCCTCAAACAAAGCATCACCTGTTCAGCCAGAATACGAGTCACCTGCTATTTCTGGTGTGACAGCCAAACCTCCTAGAGATTTCTTTTTTAGTGCAGGCTTCACCGACCCTTTTTTGAAAGTGAACTCTTTTCTGGTTTCCTGAAAATCTGGAGGAGGGCCCCACCACAAAACCCATTTGTCCCCCGAGCTGACGTCCATTGAACACCTGTTGTTTTTACTTATTTGGACTAGGCACAAAGAGGCAACGGTGCGAAGGCCCTGCCGGCCTCCGGATGGCCGGGCAGCCCCTGGGCGCTAGGTAGATGAGTAAACTGAGGCTAGCTCATACGCATTCTGGGAAGGAGGGGAGACCGTGCTCGCTCCGGTGGTTGCAGACCTACGGGTCCCACGAAGGGTCAGGGAGCCGACCTTTGGGCCAAACAGAACGAGTGCAGGTGGCAGGGCTGGGTGTGGAAGGAGGAGAGGGCACTCCGGAGAATGGAGACACAGGGGACCCAGACACACCACGGGCCTTGTCTGCTGGAACTTGGAAACCGGAGAAGGAAGGGGGTGACGGGGGAGGCCCGTAAATTGAGGCAGCTCATGGGGGGGGGGGGGGCGCTGTGCGTGCTGATCCCAGGGCTAAATCTCCCCTCGGGCAGCTCCCACCCGCGAAGCCCTGGATTCACAGCCCTGGGGCTGCTCCGCCCTCCCTGTAGAGGCCCTGGACTGGGAAAGAGAGTTTCTTAAAAGCCAGGTCAAGACGTGGACCCGCAAGTGACCGTACTCCAAACCAAAGGAGGACCTGCTGCCGTGGGTCAGTAGGTCCACTCGCTGCAGCGGTCAGGGGAGGGAGACCCGCCTCCTGAACCTGCCACCATCATGGGCCACGCCCAGGCAATTGAAACCCTTCCCCAGACAGTAGCATCTTTCTCTCCTCTCTGCCACCACCCCCACCCCACCCCCCGGGCCTCCCTGCCCCGTGCCTGTCCCTGCAGCCTGGTCAGCTCTGCCTTCCTCTCAGGGAACTCGCACCCACCCCTGCCACCTTGTTTATGATCAGGCCTGTCCCCACTCCCAAGGCCTCTCCCTTTATCGGTCTTCTCTGCCTGGGTCACTCAACTCAAAAGTCCACTGGACCAGCACCCTCCTCCGTCCGAGGGCCGGCACCCCTGGTGCCATTGAGAGCCAAACGCGCTTTGTCAAAAGATGACCCTCGGCAAGAAACAACTTGTTCCTTTTCCCGTGACCCAGACAAGATATTAAGGAACTGAGAACACCAGTTGGACAGGAAGCGGAAGTTAATGTAGAGGGGAATAGAACAAGGCTTGTTAGATTCAAATTTTAAGCAATAAACATGAACATGCTGTTTCCCTTTCTTGCAAAAGTAGCCTGGGGCCATCTGTGGGCGAGATGCCTTCCAGTAAAGTAAGATATGTCCCCTGCCAGTGTCCCCAGTCCACACAGGACCCGTGTCACAACCGTCATGATTAAACACTCATTCCGCAAGCAAAGCCCGCTCTGATGTATTGTCTTCTTCTGCCAGCCCACCACTTTCTGAGCAGAGAAGTGTCAAACATGCAAAACTGGCTGGCGGGTTTTCTTGAACAATAAAAGGCGGTCACTGTCAGCATTTCAAAGTGCTGATGAAAGAATCACCTTCAAACCAAAATAAAACCTGCCCTTTCCCGTGGTGCCCTCCACCACAGACCCCCTATCCTGTTAACGAGGCTTCCTGCAATTACGCCCGCCACATTTGCATCTGTTTTTCATCAGAAGCCCAAGTGTCAGCCCTTTGGCACTGGGGCCAGCTGGCCCTAATGCCTGGGAGCAGAGCTGCCAGTGACAACCGGCAATCTCTCCCCCTAATTACTGAGTCCATGTGAACCGCTGGGGGGCCAGCCCCACAGCACGGGGCGGGGGGGGGGGGTGGCGAAAATCTAATACGGCACCGTCTGGAGATTTTCCACATTCACTCAAACCAGGGCTCGGGAATTAAAGTGTCTCTGACATTCGGCTGCCGTCAAATCTCCTGAACACCTCTTTGCAAAGTGAAAATGACCCTCAGTCCAAAAGCTGGCTCTGTCAGAAACCTGCAGGGAAGATCAAAGAGGCAGGAAGAGCCTGAGGTTTCAGGGAGATCGTGCTGACGGAGGAAGAGAGAACTTCGCAGGGAGGGGCAAGTGGGCAGCCGGGCACCAGGCACACAGCATCGCATATCATTTTTTAATCCCAATTTGGCACGTCGATGCTAGAAAGCCCAATTCTAAGCCTGTATTATCACCTCCCCACGTTACGATTCCCACCTCGGGTCTCAGGGGTCTGGAAATACTCGTGCATGGTGGGCACTGGAGTCATCGATGAGAAGTCAACGAGGGGCACGTTAGCCCCAAATTGGCCTGGGTGCGTCCAGTAACAGGTCCTGCCTCATTATTTTTGGTGTAAACTGACCCAGAACAACATGGGAAGGTTGGCGGGTCAGCTACCCCTAGGAAAAGGGCAGGGTCAAAAGTCATCCCAAGAGAAAAGTTGGCCCCAGCACCTAAGGCCTCCCACCTTATCCGTCTCCGGAAACTCACGTCTAGCAAGTCAGATGTCAGCGCCATGAACCCGGAGCGCCACTCAACCTCTGAACTTATCAATGACACCAGCAAACACTTGGAGTCACTTACCCCTCGGCTACCCAAGGGCCGTGAAGAGCGAGCGGGAGCAAGAGAAGGAACAGCCTCACAGGACGTTGGTGGACGTTTTAGGGACATATTTACTTGTTGGCATCTTTACAACTTTCCCCTAAAGACAGTCATTATTCTAACAGATGGCTTCACCTTTGGCTGTTCAATCAATAAAAAGCCTTTCTTTTAAAAAATAAAACTATATATATATTTTTTTTAATCTCTTTCAAGCTTCATCTCAATTATCTCAGGGAAAAAAATCTCAATCACATTGACTGAGTCTTTTAAAATAGATTAATTGGCTGTCATAAAATTTTCTACATTAAGCTCAGTCATCATGAAACATGAAATCCTGGCCAGGGCAAATGGAGGCTTTCTGGAACCGACACTGACTTTCCCAGAAGGCTCTGAGAGTTTGCTGTTACACAGTTTTGACTTCAGAGAGTGGGGAGAAATAGTCTCCTACTAGAAATAAAGGTCTATATTTCCTGGGTGACCTGGGGACAGACCCCGCCTGATGGGGTCACCCCCACCCCCCGCAGGGAGAGTGCCTCCTGATAAATCCCTCAGAACAGAATGCCCATCTCTCAGTATCTAGAATGACTTAGAATTTGTGATCTGCTTACAGCATCTAGCCAGTGCCAAGCCTTCGCTCACTCATTTTCTCTCATTCATTGACTCGTCCAACAATATCTGCTGAGGGCCAAGCACTAGACTAAGTGTATTCAGCACAGGGGTGAACAAGACAAGGTCCTGTCCTCGTGGAGTCCCATTCCAGTGACGGAGACTCAAAACTGCGTTAAGTACCCACGTGATATCGAGTCCAGCAGTGAAGAAAAATAGCACCGTGGAAGTAGACAGAGGACCGGGGCAGGGGCCGAGGGGTCCTTGAGAATGGTCAGAAAAAGTCCCTCTTAGGGGATGATGTTCGAGCAGACGCCTGAGTGAAGCCAGGGAAGAAGCCAAGCAAGCGTCTGGGAAGGGCTTCCAGGCAGGGAGACAGCAGCCCCGACTCAGGAGCAAGCTCGCTGCATCGAAGGGACATCCAGGCAAAAAGGCTAGAGTGACCTCACTCCTGTCAGAACGGCTACCACCAAAGAGACGAGAGAGGACCGAGCGTGGCGAGGATGTGGAGGAAAGGAACCCTTGGGCATGGCTGGTAGGAGGGCAGGCTGGTGCAGCCACCACGGAAACCAGTATGGAGTTTCCTCAAGAAATTACGCATAGAACCGCCATATGACCCAGGAGTTCCGCCTATGGGTATCTACCCAAAGGGACAAGTTAGCGTCTCAGAAAGATATCTGCCCTCCTGCGTTCCTGCAACACCATTTACAGTAGGCAAGATGTGGGCGCAACTCAGCTGCCCACGAGGGATAAATGGATAAAGAAAAAAAATACGCAAACACACACAATGGAATATTATTCAACCATGAAAATGAAGGGAATTCTGCCATTTTCAACGACAAGACGTAGATGAACCTTGAGGACATTATGCCAAGTGACATAAGGCAGAGAGTGAAAGACAAATACTGTGTGATCTCACTTTATATATGGAATCTAAAAAAAAAAAAAATGAACTCACAGACACAGGAAAGAGATTGGTGGTTGCCAGAGGTGGGATTTGAAGGTGAGAGAAATGGATGAAAGTGACCAAAAGGCATCAACTTCTAGTTTTAAGATAAATAAGTCCTGGGGATATAATAAACAGCAATGACTATAGTTAACAATACTTTATTGTATTGTATATTTATTTGAAAGTTGCTAAGAGAGTAGAGCTTGAAAGTTCTCATCACAAGAAAAATATTGTAACTAAGCGAGGTGTTCGAAGTTCGCTAAGCTTATTGTGGTGACCGTTCCACAATGTATACACTTAGCATGTCACAATGTCGTACATCTTGGACCAATACAATGTTATGTGTCAATTACATCTCACTAAAACTGGGGGATGAAAGGTTAGAGTGGAATACAGAAGGTAGAAAGTGGTAAGAGATGAAGTTGAAAACAGGGGTTATGTGGCATTTGTTGGCAGTTGTAGGTAATTTGAATTCTTTTGAGGTTTCCCTTTGTCTTTGGTGGCCAGCAGCTTAACTGTGATGCAGGGAGATATGGTTTTCCTCATGTTTATCTTGTTTGAGGTGCAGAATCCTTCTGGAATATGTGGTTTGATAACTGTCATCTGTTTTAGAAATTTTGTAGTTATTATCTCTTCAAATGTTACTTCTGCCTCATCATCTCCCTTCTCTCCTCTGGGACTTCAGATATATGTGCTTGGCCTTTCCTCTGCATCCTGCGCCTCTGCCTCTTCTCCATGAGCTTCTTGGTAGATATTTTCCTTATTCTGATTCACTAATTTTCTCTTCAGCTGTGTCTAATCTGTATGAAAACTTGGGGTCTTAGCTTGTTGTCATGTTTTTTATTTCCAAAATTTTCTTTTGATTCTCTTTTATAGCTTCTAGTTCTCTGCCCAAATCCTCAACTTGTATTTTTTCCTTGAATTTATTAAGCATAGTTAGTTTAACTCTACTATTTGGATTGCCTCATAATTCTCTCTCTTTAAAAAAAAAAAAAACATTGTCTTTTCTCCTTATGCACGGATTGTTTTGATTGAATGACGACCTTATGTTTGAAAAACAGAGCTGTAGGAGGGCACTACCTTTTCCAGAGGGAAAGGTAGCCTTGGGCACTAGTAGCCCCCAATCTCATTAATCCTATCTGGGACTGAAGCAATTCAAACCTGGGCTTCCCTTCTTGGGAGGGCCAACCTATTCTTTATCAACCCTTATTCTAAGACTGTCACCCTGCAGGGTTTTCTCAAGTCAAATGGGGGTGCGAAGGCACCCAGGACTCTAGTTCCTTGCGGGCTCTGAATGCCCGCATTCACTCTCCTGTCCCTCCTGTCCATCAGCTGCTCAGTGAGCCCCTCACTCTCCTCTTCCTCCTTCTCCTGCAGAAAGAACACGGAGGCAGACATGGTCACAAACGCTGGCTCCCCTTCCGCATTTCATTCCTCTCCCAGACCTCAGCCCCCAAGCTGGTCACAGCCTGGTTAACTCTCCGATGCCTTGAGGCATTTTTCATATTTTCTCCCTAGTTGTTCTCGGAGGGAGGGTTGGGTTTCATTCTGTGTGGGTGACAAATTGCTTGCAAAAACAATCCAAATTCTCCACCGCCCCTTCTACATACACAGATGCACACACACAATTTATAAATTATAAACATGTTCTATTTTAGTAATTAGAAAAATGTAGACTGTGTACATTAGTAAATAGACAGAAAGATGGGGAACAAGTAAGTATAAACTAAAGTTTTCCTGGTTTCCTGTCCTCTCTGCTTTGGAGACCACCGATCTAGCAGCAGCCGGGGGAAGTGCTGCCTATCGTGGGTCAGGTGGACTAGCAGGGGGTGGGAAATGCTTGCACTCATAATACGTTTTGAGGGTAGCATTGAAAACACTTGCTAATGAGCTGATGTGACGTGTAAAGGAAAGAGAGTGGGGTTGAAGGGAAATCTGACGTTTTTGGTCCAAGCACCGAGGCGAATACAGGGGCTACTGGCTGCTGTGGGGAGGACCGGGCGGGGAGGCGGGAGACGAGGAGCCCATGGTGCCGAGTAGCCTGGTAGAGGCTCTAAACCTGAATTAGCAGCAGCTTTCCCTCAAAGCCCTTCCCGTTTCAGAGCTGGGGCTTGCCGGTGACCCCCGCAGAGGACTCGGATCCCCCGAGAGGGCCAGGCTGGGACCGGAGACAGAGAGCCGGGGCACCTCCCGCGAACGAAGCTGCACTCTGGGAAGCTGTGCAAACTCACATCCCAGCTCTTCCCAAAGCCTTGCTTGGGCTGCTCCCCCCACTTCCCAGCTGCCCTTGCCCCAGCTTTAGGGCCTCTGGGCCAACACTTCCCAGTCCGGGTGCCTCAGAACACCAGTTCTGCAACAAGTGACTCCACGTTCGGCCAAGGGAAAGGGCGCCAGGAAGAACAGGAGCAGGAGGAGGAGACAGAGGAGAAGCGGGGAGAGAAGGAGCAGGAGGGAGCAGGGTCTCATGACGCGTTTGGAAAGTGCTACAATGAACGGGGTGTGCACGGTAACTGGGTTCTTATCTTACCACCAGACTTCTGAGCCTTCAATAGGCTAAAGAGCGCTGCGACTCTCCAAGCAGAATGCGAGGCCTGCGGTAGTCCCCAGGCTTAATTTTCTACAGGCCTAGTTACAGCTCATGAGGTAATGATGTTCTACTGAGCAATTCGGGAGACGCTGCTCCAGCCCAGGGTCGGCAGCTGTGGCCCAGGGTCCGATTCTGCCCACCACCTGTTTTTGAATGGCCCACAAGTTTGGTTGTTACATTTTTGAATGGTTGTTTAAAAAAAATCAAAAGGAAGATAATATTTCGAGATGGGATATAGGAAGTTTAAATTTCAGGGTCCACAATAAAGTTTTATTGGAACACGCCCACGCCCATTCGCTTCCATATCACCCAAGGCTGCTTCCTTTCTCCAACAGCAGAGCTGAGCAGCTATGACCGAGACTGTGTAGCCCGCAAAGCCAAAGCATTTAGTATCTGGCTCTTTACAGAACTCTGCCAACCCCTGCTCTGGAACCTCCTACGTGATACAGCGTTAAAATAAGCGTTCTCCAGAGGCTATCTGGGGCAGTGAAACTACTCTGTGCGATACACAATGGTGGGTACACGTCATTATGCATTTGTCCGAATGCATGGAATGTATAGCACTAAGAGTGAACCCTGGTGTAAACGGGGGACTGTGTGCGATGGTGATGTGTCGACACAGGTCCATCACTTGTAACCAACACACTGCTCCGGTGGGGACACTGACAGTGTGGGAGGCTGCATGCATTGAGGGCAGTGGGGTGGGGGTGGGCAGAGGATACAAGGTGTAGAGGAAACCTGTGTACCTTCTGCTCAATTTTGCTGTGACTCTGAAAATGCTCTAAAAACAGTCTTTTCTTTTTTGTCCTGGTCAGTGTGGCTTAATGGATTGGGCATCATCCCTCAAAGCAAGGGGTCACTGGTTCAATTCCCAGTCAGGGCACATGCCTGGGTTGCAGGCCAGGTCCCCCGCTGGGACTCATTTGAGAAGCAACCAATCGATATTTCTCTCTCACATCAATGTTTCTCTCCCTCTCTTTCTCCCCTACTTCCCCCCTCCCTAAAATAAATAAATAAATAAAATTTTTTAAATGAGTTGAAAAATAAAAGTAGTCTATCTTTTAAGTACCATGTGTTACCACACTTGTGCAAAAGAAAGAAGAAATGCGTGTGTGTGTGCATGCACAACACACATGTATTTGTTGATTCACAGGTGCATACAATATCTCTGGAAGAAACTAGTCAGACTGACTACAGAGAAAAGACCTGGGACTTCTGGCCAAGATGAAGCTATAGGCAGATACACTGAGTCCCCTCGCACAACCAAAAGAAGGACAACGACAAATTTAAAAACAAAAAGTAACCAGAACTGCCAGATAATAGAGCTGTATGGAAGTCTGACAATTGAGGAGTTAAAGAGAAACACTCATTCAGTCCAGTAGGAGGGGCGGAGATGGGCGGCCCCGGCGGAGAGGACTTGGCAAGGCAGTGGCCGGAGGAACGAGAGGTCCCACATTTGAGGGCGGTTACGCCGGGAGGAACAACTGGGGAGTGAGAGAGACCGTGCAACCCAGGGTTCCCACGCGGGAAAGAAAGCCTCAAAGCCTCAAAACCTCTACTGGTAAAAACCTGTGGGGGTTGTGGCAACAGGAGAAATGGCCAGTCTCACAGGAGAGCTTGTTTGAGAGACCCACAGGGTTCTAGAACGTACACAAACCCACCCACCAGGGAATCAGCACCAGAAGGGCCCAATTTGCTTGTGGGTAGCGGGGGAAGTGACTGAGAACCAGCCAAGAGCCAAGCAAGTGGCACTGTTCCCTCTCGGACCCCTCCCCCACACACAGCGCCACAAGGCAGTGATTCGGGCTGCCTCGCCCTGGCGAACACCTAAGGCTCCACCCCTCACAATGTAATAGGTGCACCAAGACAAAAAAAAAATACGGTCCAAGGGGAAGAACAGATCAAAGCTCCACAAACAGAATTAAGTGATGAAGAAACAGCCAACCTAACAGATACAGAGTTTAAAACACTGGTAATCTGGATGCTCACAGAACTGGTAGAGTATGGTCACAAAGTGGAGGAAAAAGGGAAGGCTGTGCAAAGTGAAAGAAAAATACACAGGGAACCAACTATGAAGGGAAAGAAACTGGGGCTCAAATCAACGATTTGGAGCAGAAAGAGGAAAGAAACATTCAACCAGAACAGAACGAAGAAACAAGAATTCAAAAAAACGAGGACAGGCTGAGGAACCTCTGGGACAACTTTAAACGTTCCAACATCTGAATCATAGGGGTGCCAGAAGGAAAAGAGGAAGGGCAAGAAATTGAAAACTTATTTGAACAAATAATGAAGGAGAACTTCCCCAATCTGGCGAAGGAAATAGACTTCCAGGACGTTCAGGAAACTCAGAGAGTCCTAAAGAAGTTGGACCCAAGGAGCACACACCAAGGCACATCCTAATTACATTACCCAAGATGAAAGATAAGGAGAGAATCTTAAAATCAGCAACAGAAAAGGAGACAGTTCCCTACAAAGGAGTTCCCATCAGACTATCAGCTGATTTCTCAAAAGAAACCTTACAGGCAAGAAGGGGCTGGAAAGAAGTATTCAAAGTCATGAAAGGCAAGGACCTACATCCAAGATTACTCCATCCCACAAAGCTGTCATTAGAATGGAAGGGCAGATAAAGTGCTTCCCAGACAAGGTCAGGTTAAAGGAGTTCATCATCACCAAGCCCTTATTATATGAAATGTTAAAGGGACTTATCTAAGAAAAAGAAGATCACAACTATGAACAGTAAAATGACAACAAACTCACAACTATCAACAACTGAACCTAAAAAAACAAAAACTAAGCAAACTGCTAGAACAGGAACAGAATCACAGAAATGGAGATCATATGGAGGGTTATCAGCAGGGAGGGGGTGGGTGGAGAATGGGGTTAAAGGTACAGGGAATAAGAAGCATAAATGGTAGGTACCAAATAAACAGGGGGAGGTTAAGAACAGTATAGGAAAGGGAGAAGCCAAAGAACTTGCTGTACATATAAATGTATGACCCATGGACATGAACTAAGTCGGGGAATGCTGGTGGGAGGGTGTGTGCAGGACTGAGGGGAATAAAGGGCAGAAAAAAATGGGACAACTGTAATAGCATAATCAATAAAATATTTTTTTTTTAAAAAGAGAAAAGACCTGGGCGGTTAAGGATTTGTGTTGAGGGGAGAGCCTACTGAAGTTTGATAATTTTGAACCATGTGACTCTATTACCTATTAAATTTTTAATTAAAATTTCTGAGAAATAAATTGTTTTAAAAATATGTGCTCTTCCGTCCTGCGTCCCTCCTACTCTGAAAGCAAGAACCGTGTTCTACCGGTTTCTGCTGCTGGCAGAAACTGGCTCAGTTCTGGGTACCAATAGCTCAGGGGTGGTTTTCTTGCCAAGAGTCCAATATTTGTTAGGAGGTGGCACTTTTTTTGGTCTATTTTATTGATTATGTTATTACAGTTGTCTCATTTTTTTCTCCCCTTTATCCCCTCCGCCCTGCACCCCACCCCATCATCCCCACATCAATGTTTTCCCACCACCACTTTCCCCAGTCCCACCCGTCTCCACCTCCCACCTTCGATCCTTCCCCCATGTGGCTTTGTCGATGGGTCCTTCATGCATGTAGGAGGTGGCACTTTTTAAAGGCCATGAGGAGGCACTTGGAGACCGGCAGCTGCGAGCATGCGTCTCCTGGGGAAACAAAGCCGCCCCGATCCTCAGGCAGCAGGGACAGGTCTGCTGCGCGGAAGGGTCGGCGCAGATGTACGTGGGCCGCGTGCGCGCAGCGCCGGAATCCGTTTTCTTCCAGAAAAGGAATTTAAGTGACACGATTGAGTTACATGATGTATTAGCCTTGCAGCGTTCCCCACCATCAGGAGTTAATACCCCTGCCTGCGGTCGCTTTGAAAGTTAAACGAGAGCAATGGAGCAAGAGAACGAGAATTCGAAGAGCTCTGTCGATGGTTAGGGGCCTCATTCCGATAAGGCCCACCCCGAACTCTGGTGGGGCCTGACGGGAGAGTCACTGAGGAGGCCGGCAGACCACACGTCTGAACATTTAAAAGTGATAAGCCAAGTTGAGAAATGGTTGAATTGTGTTCTAGCCTCCCACCTTGATAAGTACGCCTGATAATGACCTGGACGACTGGGTTGCATTTCGAAATCTTTAGGTCCCAGGAGTTGCAGGCTGCCCCCTGGAACACGGAGCCTGGGGGGCGGCCGGCCCCTCCCCGCCAGCCCCCAGCCCTGCCCACCCCCGGGACAGCTCACACACCCGCGGACATCCAGCGCCCCTGGCTGTCCGGGCACTGCCCTCTCAAACGGCGAGCCTGCACCACCTGCCGCAAGCTCGTTCGCGGACCGGGGGCTCGGTCTAGACCAGGGGGTCACGGGCACAGCCCCACAGACTCCTGGCCCCACGGGGAGGCCGAGGGGAGGCCCTTCTTGCCCAGGCCTCAGGGCGGGACCGAGTCCGACAAACAGCTCAGTTCCCCTCCCTCCGCATCTTCGCGACGCCAGCAGCTGCTTCTGGCCGGGAGCTCCTCTGTGCCCGGAACTCCTCCATGCGACCTACACGTTATTTTACTGGACCGGAAAGTCTCCTCCCAATGCTGAGTGTCAAGCGGCATTTTCGTTTGGTTCTTAGCAAGACTGTGCCTTGAGGGCCTGTTCTCACTGAGAAGGAGGATTTTCTCAGTTCCAGGCGGAGAGGGGTCAGGTCCTGAAGATGCTTCCCTGGAGGAAGGGAGGATCCCGCCCCTTCCGATGAACAAGCCATGGGGAGGAGAAAGTGAGGCCGGAAAAGCGAGAAACCCAGCACCTGTGTCATGTGACCCAGGCAGTCATAGACAGGAGGGAGCAAAGCAGGAAGGAGTGAAACCTGACCTCTGTAACCCACCCCTCCATGGTTGGGACACAGAGCCCTTAGAAAAATCCTGAAAGCTATCTGGAAGACCTAGAGCATCCCAAGCAAAGAGGAGGGGAGGCTGTGAGCCCCAAAGAGAACTCCAGCTTTTGGCTCAGAAAAGGAGGGGGAAGAGTCGGGGGTGGGGAGCACATGGAGACAGGAACCTTGAGGAGGCTGAGGAAGCACGCGCTTGGCCTGGGTACAGCACGCAGGGGACCGAGGGCCCTGGTGAGGGAGTGTGGGTTGTCAGAGCATGCGGCTGGCTGGAAGGGATCTGGGGAGCAGCACGGTTTTCTAGAGAACGTTTCCTCCTTGATAAAGAGAGTCCATTACAGAGAAACGGGTCTGCCTCAAACAGACTGTGTTGAGGTGATGGCTGGTACGGCAGTAGCCATCTTTACATCAGGAGAGGACAAGCATGAGGAACAACCATTCCGAAGGGCGAAGGGATTCCGGTCCTCGTGGCGTCTCTGGGCCCCTGGACCCCAGCAGTGCTGCCACCTCTGGGCTGTACAATGTGGTCTGGGGTAGTTGAGCCTTTTTCACCAGGATTCTGCATGGCCCACAGCCCAAAGCTTCCTGATGAAAATGGATCCTTTCCTGCTCAAACATGGAAAGTTTCTTTTCTGTGAAAAGACTTAACATCTGTACTCTCCCTGGAAAAAGTAAAGGGAAGGCAAGCAGATCACCAATAGCACCAGCGTGTCCTTGTGCAAAGAAGCTGCCCAAGCAGGGATTGTTCTTGTGGGAGAGAAAAACACTTGAAAGCATTTAATGAAACAAAGGGCAGCTTTGATGGAGGCAGCAAGGGACAGCTGGTGGGAAAATGAGGAAGGAAAGTGGGGCGCCCAGAGGGACCTGGCTCCTACACGGGGCTGTGTGCGAGATGCTGGCTTCCTTAGGAACCCCGACACCAGGAAGCTGCGTGAGTCCCATGAGCTCTCTGAGCCCCCATGTTTTCATCTCCAAATTAGGAATGATTATAAAACCAGCCCTGTCTACAGCAAGTGGGTGAGTGTGATAACATGAAAGATGAGTTTTCCTGAGAGCCCATGGATGTGGGATCTATCACCCCCACAAACAATCCCATCTAGGGACCTCATGGCCGTGGGGGATCAACGTGCCACCGCTTTGAGGAGGACAAGGAGCTGGATAAATAAGGCTGCTGATAACTCCTCCCAGACACGAGCTTGGGCCACACACTTTCTTAGAGCCCTGCCTTCCACTAATGAGAACCCCGCTCCTACCTCTGCCCCCCACCCGCGGACTTGGGAGGTTCTCAAGGGGAGTCCCGCCCATTCTGTGAACAGTCTGGCCAAATGTCCAGTCGCCGCCTCTGTGGCGGTGGCTTCCTTCCCCTGGGCATAGATCCCACGTCCCGCTCTGCCCACCAAGCGCCAACTCCCGCCACGTGCACGAGGCAATGCAGGACATCTGTAACCACCCAGTGACTGCACATCGGATGTCAAGGAGCTCCGGTCTAAGCTAAGAACTCTGACCAACACAGTGACATGCACCAGTTAAAATAAATCCACTGAAAGTCCAAACTGAGTTGGCTGTTCATGCCACAGCAAGTTTGCAAGCGTTATAAACACAGTTAAGAAAAAAGCCATCGACAACCTTCACGGCCCTTGGTCGTCGAAGTAAACGAGGCTGCTCTCCCAGGGGCAGTGTTTTTCACTCTGCCACTGAAATGGCAGCAGCCTTGGGTGCGGCGACTCACCGCAGCTTTCATGCCAAGTATTTCCTGATATCCTCCGAATTATAATTTCTGTGTTGAATCAGAACTCATTCCCTCAGAAAGTATCCCTTATTGACACAAAGAAAGAAAATATGTGGCCCAGGGAACTAGGGCCTGGGCACAGCGATGGCCCAGAGAAAGACGCGGCATCTATTGCACTGCACCCGGAGCCACCCCAAGGGCCGACGGCCTGAGCCGCCCAGAGGCACCGGCACGGGCACCGGCGAAATTTTAAATATGTGAGTAAACAAATATAGCAAATCCGTGAAGACACGGTCTTGCCATCTACCGTCTGCGATGCCGGGAGGACAGATGGGGCAGGGGAAGAAACCGGAGCCCTGATTCCTCTCACCCTGGACCTCTCTGGATTCGCCACCCGAGCAATATATTCTGGACATGCAAGCTGCACAAGCCTGAAAAGGGGAGGGAGAAAGGAACACCCTTGGACAGAGCCGCACAGCCAAGCTGAGAGGCAGGGCCACGTGCACATCTTTGTCCGGGTTGGAATCTGTTTTCTCTGGGTTCGATGGATGATTATAGCACCCGAAGTTTTCCAGAAAATGTCAGACAAGTTTACCACAGCAATCAAACTGCCTGCCATCGGCAAGAAGCTTGGCTTAAGGGTTACTGAAGTT
>PVJD01014690.1:0-28110 GCA_004026545.1 Mormoops blainvillei
ACTGCCTGGCTTATTTCACTTGGCATAATGCTCTCCAGTTCTGTGCATGCTGTTGCAAAGGGTAGTAGCTCTTTCTTTCTTTCTGCTGCATAGTATTCCATTGTGTAAATGTGCCATTGTTTCTTGACCCATTCATTTACTGTTGGGCACTTAGCTTGCTTTCAATTCTTGGCTATTGTAAATTGTGCTACTGTAAACATTGGAGTGCATAAGTTCTTTTGAATTGATGTTTCAGGGTTCTTAGGGTATAATCCCAGCAGTGGGAGTTTTTTGAGGAAATTCCAAACTGTTTTCCACAGTGGCTGCACCAGTCTGCACTCCCACCAACATTGCACTAGGGCTATTGTAAATTGTGCTACTATAAACATTGGAGTGCATAAGTTCTTTTGAATTGATGTTTCAGGGTTCTTAGGGTATAATCCCAGCAGTGGGAGTTTTTTGAGGAAATTCCAAACTGTTTTCCACAGTGGCTGCACCAGTCTGCACTCCCACCAACATTGCACTAGGGTTCTCTTCTTTCCACATCCTCGCCAGCACTTCTTACTTGTTGATTTGTTTATGATGGCCATACCTTGTTGATTTTCCACTGGAAGGTCTATCCATTAAAGTCCATGGGGTTTTTAAATCATATATTATTACTGTATTTCTGTCAATCTCTCCCTTGATGTCCATCAATGTTTGCTTTACATATGTAGGTGCTCCTATGTCAGGTGCATAAATGTTTACTAGGGTTATATCCTCTTGTTGGATTGTTCCCTTTATCATTATGCAGTGCCTTTCTTTGTCTCTTACTTGGTTTACTTGGTTTCAAAGTCTATTTTGTCAGATATAACTATTGCTACTGCAGCTTTTTTTTTCCTTTTCATTTGCATGAAATATCTTTTTCTCTCTCTTTACTTTTAGTATGTGTGTATCTTTTGTTCTGAGGTGTGTCTCTCAAAGACAGCATATATATTTATTTTGTTTTCTTATCTATTGAGTTACCCTATTTCTTTCAATTGGAGCATTTAAAATGATTATTGACAGATATGTATTTATTGCCATTTTATTTTTTAACTATTTTCTTCTGTTTATTTTTCTTTTTCTTCTTAAAGCAAACGCTTTAATATTTGTTGCAATGTTGTTTGGTGGTAACAAACTCCTTTAGCTTTTTCTTTTTGGGACGCTTTTTTCTCCTCCTTCAATCCTAAATGATAACTTTGCTGGGTAGAATAATCTTGGTTGTAGGACCTTCCTTTGCATCACTTTGAATATTTCAACCAATCCTTTCTGGCCTGAAATGTTTCTTTTGAGAATTCAAATGACAGTCTAATGAGAGCTCCATTTTAGGTAACTAATTACTTCTCTCTTGTTTTTTTTAAGATTCTCTCCTTGGCCCCAACCACCGTGGCTCAGTTGGCTGAGCACTGTCTTGCAAAGCAAGGGGTAACTGTTTTGATTCCCAGGCAGGGCACATGTCTGGGTTGCAGGCCCTGTACCTGGTTGGGGCACGTTCAAAAAGCAACTGATCAATGTTTCTCTCACAAATTTGTTTCTTCCTCCCTTTCTCACTCCATTGCCCTCTCTAAAAATAAAATAAACAAAATCTTTAAATAAAATCAAGATCCCTTATTTTAAAAAAAGATTCTCTCCTTGTCTTTCAGCATTGCCATTTTAATTATGATGTGTCTTGTTGTTGGCCTCTTTGGGTCATCTCATTTGGAACTATCTGTACTTCCTGGAATTGAATATCCTTTTCCTTCACCAGGTTAGGGAAGTTTTCAGTCATTATTTCTTCAAATAGGTTTTGATCCCTTGCTCTCTCTCTCTCTACCTTCTTCCGGTATCCCCATGATGCAGATGTTGTTATACATTATGCTGTCCCAGACATCCCTTAAACTAACTCTCTCTCTCTCTCTCTCTCTCTCTCTCTCCTCTCTCTCTTTTCTACTCTGCTTGGGTGCTTTTTTCCACCTTGTCTTCCAAATCACTGATTCAATCCTCTGCTTCATCTAACTACTGTTTTTTCCTTCCAGTGTTATTTTAGATATTCCATTCTTAACTTCTGACTTGTCCTTTTTTGTGCTTTATATATCTTTATTCATGCTTTCTTAAATTTATTTTTAGACAGAAGGTTGGGAGGGAGAGAAACATCAATGTGTGGTTGCCTCCTGTACACCCCCTACCAGGGACCTGGCCTACAACCCAGACATGTGCCCTAGACTGGGAATTGAACCTGCGACCCTTTGGTTCACAGACCGGTACCCAATCCACTGAGCCACACAAGCCAGGGCTCTTTTTTCATGCTTTCGAGCATGCTTATAATCATTACTTTAAACTCTGTGTCGGATAAATTGCTTGCCTCCAATTTATTTAGCTTTTCTTCTGGAGAATTCTCTTGCTCTTTTAATTGGGGGCTGTTTCTTTATTTTCCTCTTTGGCTGAGACTTTGTAAAAGGTGAAAGATTTATACAATCTGAAGAGAAACCAGAGTATGCCTCTTTATATTTGTTTCTATGTGTTAGGTAGATCTGCAAGGACTCTACAGCTGACTTATGTCAGATGCTGCCTGTGACTGGCTCTGGGAAACCTGGAGCTATAGTGATCTACAGCTTATGGCTTCCTCTCCTGGCATGGGTTTGCACGGAAAGAACCAATCTGCACACCAAGGCCATCTTTTATCAACACCAGTCTTGTGGTTGGTCAGCTAATGTCTCAACGCTCCCTGAAATTTCCCTCCACTTGCAGGCTTTCTGTTAGGCTTAATCATTAAAAGTGCCTCCAGTTGCACTCCTCAACAGCCAGGCTTAAGCTCCACAGGGTAAGGCAAGAGGCATTCTTGAAGGTGGGGCTATTGCTTCCCCCTAGGCTGATGTCGCATGGAGGAGAGTGCTCTGCCTGAGAAAGATAGCTTCTGCAACACGGGGAATGACTCAGCATAGGGATCTTGGTGGCCGTTTCATCAGCTCTCCCTCCAGAGCCACCAACCCCAGACTCTCTTCACATGGCCATAGACTGTTCTGCCCTCCCTCTCCTGGAGCCCTGGGTAAGTGGCTGCAAATGAAATTTTGTCCATTGGCTGTATAAGAGGCTCTCTGCCTCTCTACACATCTCTCCCTGGTGGAGAGAAACCCTGCTGCTTTTCACACCCAGTTATTTGAGTTCCTTTCCCTGTTCTGGTACTCTAGGCTGGGGAGCCCAGGTTCGAGTTTAGATTCCACACTTCTCAGGGGGAAACATCCACACACACACACCCCAGCCACTGAAATATCCCTCCAGGAACTTCAGTTGTCATCCGTGGGAGCCCAGCGAGCCATCTCATGCCCCTGTATTTCCTACCAGTTTTTTGTGGTGATGTGGTTTCTTCTGCAAGCCCTTGGTTATAAGGCTTCTCTCCATCTAGTGTTCAGTTGATTTTTCAGGATGATTTTTCTATAATATAGTTATAACTCCAGTTTGGTCCTGGGGGGAGGTTAGTGTAGCTTCCACCTGCTATTCCACAATCTTGGATTTCCAATTTAATTTTAAATTTATTTAAACTGCCACATGCGTTATTTGACTGTACTGTGTTAAACAGCACAGCTCTATATAGCACTTTGCAAGCATTTAATTCACTCGACATTGATTGGCAAGGTTTTTCCAATTCAGTAAATGTGCTTCTCTAACACCAGTACCTATGTACGTGATAACACTGATAGTTTTAAAAATACAGTGTAAAACCATATCCCAATTACAATAGTGTCTATATATATTTTATAATAAATATTTAATAATATTACTAGTATATAAATATTTAATAATATTACTATCATATAAATACTATTACATAAATATTATCTATATATTAGAATAAATTCTTAAGACTGTAAAAGACCTAAATAAAGAAACCTAGAATATCTCATTAAGCTATTTTTAAAAGAAACTGAGAAACAATAGCCTAAAGCATTGAATACAGAAAGCTAGAAAAAGAAGGAAAGAAAGCAAAGTACCAATATTTAAGATAATTGTGGAGTGAACTTGGAGGGGTTTGGGGCTAGCTTTCCTTTAAATAGGAGAGTCAGAGAGACATTCCTGGGGAGGCCGTATTTTCAGCCAACATCTGCAGTATGAAAATGAATGAATCATGTTAAGATATAGAGCAGTAATTTTGAGACCAATGTTTATCATCAACATTTTAGGCTGTAGGGATTATCTTGTGCATGGTAGGATGTTTAGCAGCCTCTCTGGCCTCTACGTACTAGATGCCAGTAGCCCTTCTCCCTGCCCCAGTTGTGACAATCAAAAATGTTTCCAGATATGGCCAAATGTCCCTGAGAAAAGAACAAGGGAGGGGAAGGAAGAAGAGCAACCTCAGCAGAGAACCACTTGTCTAGACAAGCAAAGAGTAAGTTCAAGGGCCCTGAGGTGGGACAGGGATGAAATACCATTATTCCAGAGGAAAGATCATGTAAACTTTGAGTGGTGGCAATGAAATTATTTCTGTGGAAGGTTATAGCTGTATAGAACTATGGAGTTAAAAGATTTACTGAAGGTGAAAAAGCTTGGAGATAGTGAGCAAAAAGGAGCTATGTGGGGAGGGGTGACATGAGGGAAATGAAGTAATTATGGACAACTTCAGGGTTTTCAGCTTAAGCAACTATGTGAATAGGAATCCCATTTATGTGATGGAAAAGAAGGAAAGTTAATTAAGGACACATTAGATTTGAGATATCCATTTGGAAATATTAAGTAATAGTTGATCAATGGGTCAGAGCTCATGGAAGAGTCTGAACTAAAAGTACAAACCTGTTTTCATCTTTGCAAAAAGAAAACATTTAACAATTTAATTTTAATTAAACATTTAGTAATAATATTTAAAGGGATTCAAATTCTACACCAACACATACAAAATTCCATTTGTATGAATCATTCACTGAAACACTGTAATAATACAATTTGTAAATCACCTAAATAACCATGGATAAGGGACTAGTTAAATATACTGTAATATGACCATAAATGAAATATTATACAACTGATAAAAAAAATAAGTCAGCTATATATGCCCTGATTCAGAATGACCCAAAACAGACATTATTCGGTGAAAAAAAAAGCAAGGCACACAACAAAATGTATAATAGACTACATTTCTGTGCACTGCATACCTTCCCCCAAAAAAGGACAGATTTGCTAATACTGTTATATTCATGGAATATTTCTGGAAGAATATACAATTGCTAACAACTCTAGCAGTGGCTAGAGGACAGGGGTTGATGAAGATTTACTTTTTGCTCCACGTTCTTTTATATCATTGTATCTAGAACCACATGCATATATTACAATTTTTAAGTATGTAAATGTTTTTAAAATATGATTTGGATAAGAAAAACCACTCTGGTAGGAATGTAAAGTAAGAGACTTGAGGCGGGAGGCCATCTGGTAGGTTACTGCAAGAATCCAAGCAAGAGAAGATGAATACTAGGGCTAGGACTGTCAGTAGGATGGAGAGAAAGAGCTGGTTCCAAGAAGCATTTTGCAGGTAGAATTCAAATTTGGATGAATGACTGGATATGAGGGTGAAAGCAAGAGAGGATGACCTGCAGGATTTGGGCTAAGAAAGAGTTTGTGCATGGAGTCACTCCCTGCAGGTCTTTCCATTCCTCTAATATGGCCAGAAGGCTGGATGGACAGAGATCTGCATGGACAAGCTAAAGAGAGGGTGCCACAGTTGGAAGTGTAGCTGGGTGAGCTGATAAAGTCCTAACTCTGCTCTCATTCCACAGATACGAGTCTTGTTTATCCCAAGGCACAACTACACCTGCCCCCAAAACCCTGCTAATTCGCTTTCCCTTTACTGGAGAGACTGATTCAGGACTCAGGGGGCTATTCTCACCTCTCAGACAGCCCTTTCTGGCCCTCCCTTGGGTTTATACAAACTGAGAAGAACTGAGCTCAGCCAAGCCAAAACCCTGAGATTGATGTTGGAAGCCCAAGCAGCCCCACAGCATCTTCGGTGGTACTGCTGCCCAGAAAACAGTCGGGAGCAAGACCTTACTTATCAGAAGGCAGGTCCTGGCCTTACTAGGAGACTCTAGCCCTCTCACATCCTCAGAGAGAAGCCAGCTACCTACCTCTCCACCTCTAGCCATTCTTGAGAGAAGAGGGAGCTCACCAGCAGCCCCTTACTTATAAAGCTCTTCTGCTTTACATCTGCAGTCTTCTCTTCCTATTCACACCCCGACCCATGATTATGTTTACCAGGTCTTTTATTTTCTGTATTCTGATACTTTGATGTCTGGATGGCTGCCTATCCCAGGATTAGTCAATTCCTAGAGATAGTAAACTACCCACCCACAAGCTCACCTTCCCAGTGCAAATCAACCAAACTAATTTAATTAACCAAACTGATTTGAGGGTGCCCACACCCTCAACCATCTCCTTTATCAGGCTCCTATACTCCAGGCCACTAGTCCCCTGCCCTAATCATTCAAGGGCCAAATACCAGCCAACTGGAGACAGCCAGAGCCTGCCAAAGTTATTTAAACTAGTAAATCCTAAATCTGTTTATTGTACATCATTTGTTTCTTCCCATGGAAACCACAATAAAGGTTCTTGCCCACAATCCCCCTCTCTCCATCTGACTCCTAACTGATCCCAGTCCTTCCCAGTGTGTTCCACCCCATGGTCATATGTCTCTTTCTCTTGGGATCTGTGAATATAAAAAACTCCTTTCAGTGGCAATTATCTCCCGATTAGTTGGCCTTACCATACCTAAATAATAAGAAAACACTGACCTCAGGCTTCAGCTCTGACGCACTTCTGAAATTGTCCTCACCAGACAGCCTTTCCCTGTTGCTAAATCTAATAAATATATTTTAGCCTTTGCTTAACACCACAGACTACTCCCTCACTGACACCTTCCCATTTCCATGACATGGCTCTCCTGGTTCAACTAACCATCTGGTACTCCTCGCACCCCTTTGCTGCTGCTGCAGCTTCATTAAATATCAGATCCTGACCTGGTTTTTGGTTCCTCGTTCCTGCCTACTTTCCAACACCTACGAGAAAGCTACCCTCCACTCAGACCTGCTTCTCAGCCCCAACTCAGATATTCCACAGGTACCTCAAGCTCAACGTGGCCAACGCTGAACCCATGATCTTTTGCCCCAAGCCACCTCATCTCTTATTCTTCAGGGCAGCCACACCAGAAAGCTGGCAGTTCTAGTGACACCTCACCAAACACATCCAGGAGTATCTATGTAATGTGAATCCTGTCATGAGTCCACATCTGTCCTATCTCCTCCATCTCTACTGCTCCTGGCCCATTCTAAGCGTTCATCCACCCCCTTCAACTGAACTGCCAATAGTACCGGTTGCTCTGCAGCCACTCCTGTTCATTCTTCCAATCCCACACCATTCCCTCAGTTTCCATTCATCTCTCCAAAATGCAATCTCATCACACTTCTCCCTGCTTTAAAGCCTTGCATGGCTCCCCACTGCTTACTTAATAAAGTCTAAAATCTTTAGCCTCAAAAGTCCAGTCTTTTGTAATCTGACTCCTTCTGCCTTTTCAACCACATCTTAGGCACCACTCCTCCTCCTACTGTATGCTTGAACCCCACGGAACTTCAGAGTGTACAGTTCCCCAGACATCCTTCACACCTCCACACCTTTGCTTCTGATACTGCCTCTGTGGGGAACACCTTTCTGCCTCTTTCCAGAAAAACAAAGCACTGCTTTACCTCAAACCCTCCTTGGACTTCCCTTCTTTTTTGCTTCCATAGGCAACACCTACAGTATTTGGTTGCTCTTTCTTTATACATTCATTCAAAAGTATTTATTAGGAATCTACTTTGTGCCACGGCCAAGAAGCCCCAGAGACAGAGCAATAAACAAGGCAGACACAAACCATGATCTCAAGGTAGTGGGGATCACACCACCCGCTCCCCAAGAAGCTGCCTTCTACCTCACCCCTGCCCCAAATACTACAAGAATAAAGAACCACCTGGGCAGAAGGGGGTCCATGTGGCTCTCTGTTTATCCTCTATGCTGCCTCCAGAGTTATCATTCTAAAGAATGCATCTATCTGACCATTCCACACCTTTCCTGTAAACCTTTGCTGACTTCCCACTACCCAAGTCCAAACAGACAAGGCCTTCTTTCTTCAGCTGGTTCTTCCCCATTTCTCCAGTTTCCTGTCTTAACATTCACTGCCTTGAGCAACCCCAAATGGTCCGTACCTTCCCACATCCACTTTGCTTTGCTTTTTCTCTATGCCATTGTTCATGCCTTCTCCTCTGTCTCAAATGCCCTTCCTTGTCTTTGCCTGGTTTATTTGTTATGTGTTATATAACAAACCACTCAAACTAGTAACTAAAGGGGCAACAACAATTCTGTGAGTCAGCAGTGTGGTCAGAAATCAGCTGGGATGGCTCATCTGTGTTCCATAGGGAGTTAGCTGAGGTCATCCATGGGACAGTCCACCTGTCACCTGTGGTCAGGTGGATCCTTGAGGGACTCACTCAGTGTCTGGCAATTGAATGGGGCTGTCACCTAGAGCATTTCCATTCAGGCTTCTCCACATGACTAGCTTGGACTTCTTCACATGGCAACTAAGTTCAGAGAAGCAAGCCCTAATGGCCAAGAACTCATGAAGTCTCTGCTTGCATCACATTTGCTGAAGTCCCATTGACCAAAGTGTGTAACATAGCAGAGCCCAGAGTCATGTGGGAAACGTGTGACTTACTGGGGGGCCATTAACATGCCAATCAATCACAATCTGCCCTCTACCCATAATGATGCACAGCTTTCCCACATGTGAAATATACCCAGACTTTCCTGCCATCCCATGCCAGTAGATGCACCCAAAGTAGTATTTAATCATGATACCAAGCTCAAAGTCGATGATCTCATAATGTGTAGCAGGTCAGGATGTGGCTGAGTCTCCTGGGGTACAACACTTCAGGTGTGGCTCCTCTTGATCTAGAGGCCTATCGACTAACAAGACATCTGCCCTGATGTGTCCATCATACAGTGGTGAAGCAGGCATGGTATAACCTTAATAAATGTTTCCATTAAAACAGGGGAAAATAAGAGGCAGATTGCACTCATGGATGGAAGGCAATTCTGAAATCCAGCCTGGCATTGTTATCAGGACCGCTACTCTGGACACAGGGAGTATTATTTGAAAAGAGCCCAGTTCTCCTTGGCCTCTAGTTATACCCTCAAGACTCTTGGTTCTGCCCTCTAAGAAGATTTTCTTTTCCATAAGAAAAGGTCCATGTGAATATTGGCCTGCTCACTGCCCACAGAAAATTGGGAGCCCAGAGGCCTAGTTTCATTTTTAAATGTTTCAGTCCTTTTTAACCAAAATTGATAGAGTTTTTCCAACACAATACTGTTTAAAACTTTATGGGTTTTCTGTATTATTGGGTTCACTTCATGCACTAAACACCACACTCATAATTTCAAGAAGACATAAAATTCAAGAAGGCAGTGGAGTAGGTGGAAGTTACACTCACCGCCTCCCAGGACCGTTGTCAAAATTACAACTAAATTATAGAACAATCAACCTGGATAACCACCTGAAGACTAGCTGAACGAAAGACATAACTAAGGATATATAGAAGAAGCCATGTCGAGACTGGTAGGAAGGAAGGAAGCAAAATAGGATGGCCCCACACATGGATGTGGTGATTGAGAATCTGGAGGGATATCTCAGCTTCAGAGGTCCCCCAGAGGAGCAAGGGTCTCAACTACACATGGGCCTCTCCAGCCCAAAGCACCCATGCCAGGAAGAGGAGCCCATACAACATCTGGCTGTGAAAATCAGCAGACATTCTGTATAGCCAGGGAAACAGAAGGCTGCTAGGAACCAGGTACCCTCTTAAACGGACAGAACACAAAAATCTTGCTCACGGGCACTCACCCTGGGCTCCATGTCACACAGGAAAAGACCGGGTCATGTGGCTTTGGAGAGAGGGCTGGAGAAACAGCCACCATGCCCCTGTATTGAGACCATCTCCCACATCACCCACACAGATGCCATATTTCCTGGGTCAGGCACTCCCCTCCATATAGCATTAACCTGGGGAGATGCACTAGCTCTACTCTGCCAACTTCCTGGGGCCCTGCCATGCCAAGATCATGCTTGCAGAGGGATCTGCTGGTGGTGGACAGTGTTAGGGTGGTAGTAACATGGGCTGTGAAAGAATTCACAAAGAGAAGAAAAGGCAGACAGCAAAGTTGTATTCACTTTCCAAGAGGAGAAGGGGCATGGTGTGGACAGATACACCAGCAGTGAAATGTAGGAGCTTTGATTTTTTATTGGATTATAATTGGATTATAAAAGGGTAGGGGGATTTCTGTTGTGAAGCTGCTGGGCTGTTAAGGGTGTCATAACACAGGAGGTTATGGCTGGTTTTGCATAAACTGCAGTTTACTCAAATGTTATCATCTGTCTGCAGCTCTGGGAGCACTTAATCATGTTCTGTTCTTGCTTTCCAGTGATTTCCAGTCCTGGGGACATAAACTCAGAACAAAAAAATGGCAGTCATGTTTAACAAGGTCATAGGCCTACTCAGCAAATGGGTCCACAATAGGAAATGGTGCCAGCTTCATCCTTTGAGACAGCCTGGGCCCACATTGCAGTTTTTCTTTAAAAACTCGCAGAAAATCCAGGCAAACTCAGAGGGTGCCAGAGACACAGGGGGAGACTGAACTGGTGGTTTTAGGGCAAGGAATTTTTTCCTGTGTGCCCAACAGTCACCACCATGCCATGGCAGAGCCCTCCCTCCACATCACCAACTCTTAATCTCTTTTATCCTGGTGAACTCTACTGGATCCAACATGAAGACTCCTTGACACCCCACCCTACCATAAAGGCCTACAGGCTCTAATGGGTCGCAGCTGGCCTTGCTGTGCCCTGAGACTTGCTAAGTGGCCTCAGACCCAGCACTGGTGCCAAGTTTGAATCTTTATTAACCTAGTGCATGCCACTTGCTCCTAATGGTGATTCACTGAGAATCTGCTTCACAGAACTTACATACTGCCTGATACTCTTTCAGTGCTGAACAAAACAAGCAACCGGTAGGTAGTACCAAATCTCAGGATGCCTTGGGCATTTTGCTAACCTGCCCTAGGATGAGTACTGATGGAAGTTAGCTTTGATACGCAGCTTGGCCACTCCCATGCTTACCCAGGGCCAGATTAGGAAGCTACCAACCTTGGATTACCTTGAAACTCCTAACAGGTAGTCCAGGTCCAGTCGCAGGTAACGTTTGATATTGATCTGCACCAGAGTACCTCCCAAAAGGCCCCAGAACAAAAACACCAGGTGGCCAGCTTCAGACCACATCAGAACAAGACCCAATTTGCCCCACAAGCAGTACACCCAAAGGGAAGTCAAGGCAGTCACCAGAGTCCACTGGGGAAAATTATGCTTTGTGATGTCAGCCCCCAAAGAGCAGCTCATACACTGTGGTTAGGGTCAGTCCTTACAGTCAGCCAGCCTGAGGGTCAACCCTACCCATGGACAGGCCATCATCAATCAAGACTCAACTACAGCAGGAGGGTTCACATAACACAGGAGGAACAATCCTGAGTGCCCAGCTCAGGTGACCAGAGAGACTGTGTTTCTGAGCCCTGCAGAACACCCATTACATAAGGACACCCTATCCAGGCTGGGAGGTAGAGCAGATCCACCTAACATACAGAAACAAATACAGAGAGGCAGCCAAAATGGAGAGCAAAGAAATATGCCCAAAATAAAAGAATAGGAGAAATTTTCAGATAAAGAAATAAATAAAGTAGAAGCAAGCAATCTACCAGATACAGAGTTCAAACAATTGTAGTCAGGATGCTCAAGGAACTCAGTGAGGACTTAAATAGCATAAGAAAGGGACATAGAAACCGTAAAAAAGAACCTGTCAGAAATGAAGAATACAATATCTGCAATGAAGAATACACTTAGAAGGAATCAACATCAGATCAGATGAAATACAGGATCAAATCAGTGATCTGGAAGACTGGGTAGCAGAAAACACCCAACTGAAGCAGAAAAAAAAAGCAGAGCTGTAAAAAATGAGGATTGTTTGAGGACCTTCTGGGATAACATCAAGCATAACAACATCCACATCATAGAAGCAGAAGAGCAGAAGACAGAGATCAAGGTACTGAGAGCCTATTAAAGCAATAATGACTGAAAACTTCCCTAACCTGGTAAAGAAAGAAGACATGCAATTCCAGGAAGCACAGATGGTCCTAACAAGATAAGCCCAAAGAGGCCCACAGTAAGACACCTCATAATCAAAATGCCAAAGATTAAAGACAAAGAAAGAATATTAAAAGCAGTAGGAGAAAAGTAGTTAGTCACCTACAGTGGAGCTCCCATGACTTTCAGCTGATTTCTCAATAGAAACTTCGCAGTCAAAAAATATTCAAAATGATGAAAAGTAAGGACCTACAACCAAGAATGCCCTATCTAGTAAGACTATTGTGTAAAACTAGGAAGAGATAAAGAGCTTTACAGACAAGAAAAAGTTAAGACAATTCATACCACCAAACCAGTACTACAAGAAACATTAAAGGGCCCTGGCTGGTATGGCTCAGTTGGTTGGAGTGTTGTCCCATAAATCCTAAGGTCACAGGTTCAATTCCTGGTCAAGGTACATGTCTAGGTTGTAGGTTCAGTCCCCAGGTGAGGTGCATACAAGAGGAAACCAACTGATGTTTCTCTCTCACATCAGCATTTCTCTCCTTCTTTGTCTCCTTCCCATCCCCTATCTCTAAAATCAATAAGCATGTCCTTGGGTGAGGATTTGAAAAAAAGAAATGTTAAAGGAACTTCTTCAATAAGAAGGAAAAAGCACCTATTTATGATTAAAAACACTTAGCAAAGTGGGAGTACAGGGAGCATTCCACAACATAATAAAGGCCATATATGAGAAACCTATAACCATCATCATAGTCAGTAGTCAAAAACTAAAATCTTTCCCACTAAGATCAGAAACAAGACAAGGGCTTCTGCTTTCACCACTGCTATTCAACATAGTATTGGAGGTCCTAGCCACGGTGATAACACAAGAAAAAGAAATAAAAGGGATCCAAATAGGAAAGGGGGAAGTAAAGCTGTCATTGTTTGCTGATGATATGATTGTGTACATAAAAAATTCCATAGACTCCACCAAAACACTACTCAGCCTAATAAGTGACTTTGGCAAAACAGCAGGATGCAAAGTCAATATTAAGAAATTGAATGCATTTTTGTACATCAACAACAAAATATCAGAATCAGAAATCAGGGGAAAAAAATCCCATTCACTATAGCAACAAAAAATAAAATAAAATAACATACCTAAGAATAAACTTTACCAAGGGGGTAAAACACTTGTACCCAAAAAAACTACACAACACTGAAGAAAGAAATTAAGGAAGATACAAATAAATGGAAGCATATACCATGTTCATGGGTTGGAAGAATTATCATCAAAATGTCCATACTACCCAAAGAAATTTATAGATTCAACACAATGCCTATTAAAATACCAATGACATATTTCACAGATATAGAACAAACAATTCAAAAATTTAGATGGAACAATAAACGACCCTGAATAGCTGCAACAATTTTGAGAAAGAAGAACAAAGACGGATCACAATACTCGATATCAAACTATACTACAAGGCTACTATAATCAAAACAATGTGGTACTGGCATAAGAGCAGACATATGGGTTAATGGAACAGAATAGAAAACCCAGAAATAAACCCATGTCTCTATGGTCAATTAATATTCAACAAAGGGAGCAGTAGCATAAAATGGAGTTTAAAAAGCTTCAATAAATGGTATTGGGACATCTGGACAGCTACATGCAAAAAAAATGAAACTCGACCACCAACTTACACCACACACAAAAATAAACTCAAGGTGGATAAAAGACTCAAATATAAGTCATGAAACTATAAAAGTCCTAGAGCAGAGCATCAGCATGAAAATCTCAGATATTCCATGTAGCAATATTTTCACCAATATGTCCCCTAGAGCAAGGGGTATAAAGGAAAGAATAATTAAATGAGATTTCATCAAATAAAAAGCTGCTGCACAGCTAAAGAACACATCAGCAAAATGAAAAGGAAACCAACCATATGGGAAAATATATTTGCCAATGATACATCAGACAAGGGTTTGACCTCCAAAATACATAAAGAACTCACACGACTCCACTCCAGGAAGGCAAATAACCCAATTAAGAAATGGGCAAAGGACCTGAACAGACACTTCTCCAAGGAGGACAGACACAGGGCTCAGAGACATATGAAAGGATGCTCAGCATCACTAGTCAACAGAGAGACACAAATTAAAACCACAATGAGATAACACTTCACATCAGACAGAATGGCCATCATAAACAAATCAACAAAACAACAAGTGCTGGTGAGGATGTGGAGAAAGGGAACCCAGTGCACTGTTGGTGGGTATGCAGACTTGGGTAGCCACTGTGGAAAACTGTATGGAATTTCCTCAGAAATCTAAAAATGGGACTGCCTTTTGACCCAGCAATTCCACTGCTGGGATTATACCCTAAAAACCCAGAAACACCAATTCAAAAGAACCTATGTAACCCAATGTTCATAGCAGCACAATTTACAGTAGCCAAGTTTTGGAAGCAACCTAGGTGCCCCTCAGTCAATGAATGAATCAAAAAATGGGGGTACATTTATGCAATGGAATACTACACAGCAGAAACAAGGAATTCCTACCCTTCAGGACAGCATGCATAGACCTGGACAGTATTATGCTAAGTGAAATAAGCCAGGGGATGAAAGACAAATACAATATGATCTCACCTATAAATAGAACTTATTCAACAAAACAAACAAATGAGCACAATAGAACCAGAGACATGGAAATAAAGAACAAACTGATAGTGACCAGGGAGGAGGGAGGAGAGGGATGACGGGGGAAAGAAGTTGAAGAGGCAAGTCAAGGAACATGTATATTAAGGACCCCTGGACAAGGTCAACACCGGGGGGAAGATTGAATGTGGGTGAGGGGGTGGTGGGCATGGCAGGTAAGAGGAACGGGGGAAAAATGGGGACAACTGTAAATGAACAACAAAAGCAATTTAAATAAATAAATAATCATACACCATGATCAAATGGAATTCATTCCTGGGATGCGAGGATGGTTTAGTATCTACAAATCAATTAATGTGATACAGCACATTAAATGAAGGGCTAAAAATCATATGATCATATCAATAGATGCAAAAAAGCATTTGATAAAATCTAGCTACTATTTATGATAAAAACTCTCAGCAAAGTAGGAATAAAGGGCACATACCTCAACATAATAAAGACCATATATGGCAAATCCACAGCTAACATCATATTCGATGGGGACTCACTGAAAGTGTTTCCCGTAAGGTCAGAAACAAGATACGAATGTCCACTTTCACCACTCTTGTTCAGCATAGTACTAGAAGTTGTAGCCACAGTGATCAGACAAGAAGAAGAAATAAAAGACATCCAAATTGGAAAGGAAGGTGTAAAACTGTTATTACATGCAGATAACATGACACCATATAGAAAAAACCCTAAGGATTCCACCAAAAAAAAAAATCCGCGAGGAGTGATAAATTAATTCAGGAAAGTAGCAGAATACAAAACATTGAGAAATCGATTGTACTTTTATACACCAAAAAGGAGCTACCGAGAAGAGAAACTGAGAAAACAACTCCATCTACAATTGCATCAAAAAATAAAATATCTATGGATTAAATCTAACCTATGAGGTGAAAAGACCTGGTCATTAAAGACGATACAAGTAAATAGAATCATATACCATGTTCATGGATAGGAAGAAGTAAAATCATTAAAATGTCCATACTATCCAAAGAAATTTATATATTCAACACAATTCCTATCAAAATTCCCATGATATGTTTCACAGAACTCGAACAAATAATGCAAAAATTTATATGGAACCACAAATGACCACAAACAGCCACAGCAATCTTGGAAGGAAATGAGGAAATGAGGAAAAACTGCCTACTCAATAAATGAGGTGGGAAAATAAGATGGACACACAAAAGAGAAACTAGACCACATAAAAGAGTAAACCCCTTATAGATATATATGTAAGGCTCAAAACAATTAAACATCTAGAAGAAAACATAGGGAGTAAAATCTCTGACATTTCTACTAGTAGTATTTTTTTCTGATATATCTCCTAGGGTAAGAGAAACAAATAAAAAATAAATGAATGGGATTACATGAAACTAAAAGAATCTGCACGGCAAAGGAAGCCATCAACAAAATGAAAAAGATCCACTGAATGGGAAAAGACATTCACCAATGATACATCCAATAATGGTTAATATCCAAAATGTATTTAAAAATTCATACAATTCAATGCCAAAAACAAAGAATTCAATTAAAAAGTGGGTAGAGAATCTGAATAGACATTTTGCCAAAGACAACTTAGAGATGGCCAATAGAAATATGAAACGATGCTCATCAAAGAATGCAAATTAAAACCACAATGAGATATCACCTCACATCTCTCAGAATGGCTATCATCAATAAATCAACAACGACAAGTATTGGCGAGGATGTGGAGAAAAAGGAACCCTTGGGCACTGCTGGTGGGAATGTAGATTGAAAACAGTATGGAGATTCCTAAAAAGAAAATTAAAATGGATTTCTACTTCTAGGTATATACCTGAAGAAACTCAAAACAATAATTCAAAAGAATATATGCACCCTTATGTTCATTGCAGCATTATTTACAATAGCCAAGATATGGAGGCAATCCAAGTGTCTATCAAGAAACAAGTAGATAAAAATGATTTTTATATATAAATAAATGTATATATAAAAACATATATGTATGTTGTATTACATAATATTTATATTTATATAGAAGTTGTTTATATAATATTTCAGTGTACATATGTGGAATATTATTAAAAAAACAAGTTTTAATTACTCAGCCATGAAAAAGAATGAAATTTGGGAGGATCCAAGATGGTGGAGAAGTAGGTGTATGCTACACTAACCTCCTCCCAGGACCAATCTGGAATTACAACTAAATTGTAGAGCAATCATCCTGAATAGCCAACTGAATAATAGCTTCAGAGAAGCCTTATAACCACAGATAGACAGAAAAAAAACACTTCACCACAACATGACTGGTAGGGAGTGTGGAGGAGGCATGAGAGGGCTGGCTGTGCTTCCATGGGCAACAGCTGAAGGTCCAGAGGGGTATTTCAGCAGCCAGGGCTTTCCCCCTGAGAAGTGTGGGGTCTAAACCCCAAGCTGAGTTCCCCAGCCTACAGCACCAGAGCAAGAAAGAAACCCTGAAAACATTCAGGTGTGAAAAGTAGCAGGGTTTCTGTCTGCCAGGGAGAGGTGGTTAGAGATGCAGAGAGTCTCTTAAAGGGTGAACACACAAAATTTCGTTTGTAGCCATTTACCCTGAGCTCTAGCAGAGGGAGGACAGAGGGGACTAGAGATGCTTGGGGAGAGTCTGGGGCTAGTGGCTCTGGTGAGAGAACTGAATGAACAGCTACCAGGATCCTTATGCTGAGTTATTCCCCATACTGCAGGAGCCATCTTTCACTGGTAGACCATCCCTCTCCAAGCGACATCAGCCTGAGGGGAAGCAATAGCCCTGCATACTGGGATTACTCCGCCCCACACTGTGGTGCTTAAGCCATACTTCTGATTACAGCTTGATTAGATCAAAAACTGATCGGCTTGATGGTTGATTAGTTTAACATCTAAGGTGGAAAATACAAAGAAGCAACCAAAATGGGAAGACAAAGAATCAGACCCCAAATGAAAGAACAAGAGAATTCTCCAGAACTAGGTGAAATGGAGGCAACCAATTTATCAGGTAGAGAGTTTAGAGTAATGATTATAATACTCAACAGCATGAAAAGACAGAGAAACCATAATAAAAGGACCAGTCAGAAATAAAGAATGCAGTATCTGAGATAAATAATACACTAGAAGGAATAAACAGTAGGTTAGATGAAGCAAGAGGGATAGAATCAGTGTTTTGGAAGACGAGGCAGAAAAAAACAACCAGGCAGAGCAAAAAGAAGAAATAATTTTTTCAAATGAGGAGAGCTTAACAAACATTTAGGACAACATGAAATGTAACAACATCTGCATCAAGGGAACACCAGAAGGAGAGGAGAGTGAGCAAGGGATCGAGAACCTATTTGAAGAAATGACTGAAAACTTTCCTAATCTGGTGAGAGAAAAAGTTACAAGTCCGGGAAGCTCAGAGTGTCCCAGACAAGATGGACCCAAAGAGGCCTATGCCAGGACACATCATAATTAAAATGACATGGTTTAAAGACAAGTAGAGAATCCTAAAAGCTGCAAGATAAAAGTAGGCAGTAACCTACAAGGGAGCATCAATTAGACAGGCATCTAATTACTCAACAGAAACATTTCAGGCCAGAAGGGAGTGGCATGTACTATTCAAGGTGATGAAAAGCAAGGACCTACAAGGCTACTTCACCCAGTGAGGCTATCATTTAAAATAATAGGAGAAATAAGGAGCTTCCCAGACAAGAAAAGGCTAAAGGAGTTTGTTTACACCAAATCAGTACTGCAACAAATGTTAAAGGCTTGCTTTAAGAAGAAGAAAAAGAGAAAGAAAAAAAAAAGAAGAAAACAGCCTAACAATAAAATGGCACAAATACGTATATATCGATAATCACCATAAACATAAATGGCTTAAATGCTCCTACCAAAACATGTAGGGTAGCTGAATGGATAAGAAAATAACACGCATATATATGCTACCTCCAACAGACCAATCTCAGATCAAAAGACACACAAGACTAAAAGTAAAGGGTTGGAAAAAGATAATTCATGCAAATGGAAAAGGGAAAAAACTGACATAGCAGTACTTATATCTGGCAAAACAGACTTTAAAACCAAGACGATAGTAAGAGACAAAGAAAGACACTGCACAATGATAAAGGGAACAATCCAACAAGAGGATATAACCCCGGTAAACATTTACGCACCCAACACAGGAGTACCTAAATATGTAAAGCAAATTTTGATGGACATAAAAGGAGAGACTGACAAAATTACAGTCATAGTTGGGGATTTTAACATGCCATTGACTTCAACGGATAGATCTTACAGACTGAAAATCAACAAGGAGACAGCAGCCTTAAATTACACATCTAGGTCTAATGGATTTAATTGATATCTTCAGAGCATTTCACCCCAAAGCAGCAGAATATACATACCTTTCAAGTGCACATGGAACATTTTGTAGGATAGACCACATATTGGGATACAAAACAAGTCTCAAACTTTAAGAAGATTGAAATCATATCAAACATCTTCTCTGACTACCATGCTATGAAACTAGAAATCACGAGAACACTGAAAAATACACAAACACATGGAAGCTAAATAACACGTTATTAAACAATGAAAGACTCAGCAACCAGATGAAGAATGAAATCAAAAGATACCTTGAAACAAATGTTAATGAGGACACAACAATCCTAAATCTGTGGGACACTGGAAAAGCAATCCTAAGAGGGAAATTCATACAATTACAGGCCTATCTCAAAAAAAAAGAAAATTTTAAATAAACAATCGAACTTCACACTTAAAGGAACTTGAAAAAGAACAACAAACAAAGCCCAAAGTGAGTAAAAACAAGGAAATAATAAAGATCAGAGCAGAAGTAAATGAAATAGAGTCTTTAAAAAATTATACAAGAGATGAATGATTCCAAGAGTTGGGTCTTTGAAAATATAAACAAGGTTGACAAACCTTTAACCACACTCACCAAGAAAAAAGAGAAAGGACCCAAATAAATAAATCAGAAATGAAAGATAAGAAATAACAATGGACACCAAAAATATACAAAGGAGTACAGAAAATATTATGAACAGACTCCTGGCCAAGATGGAGGCATAGGTAGATACATTTTGCCTCCTCGCACTACCAAAATAAGGACAACCACAAATTTTAAAACAAAAAACAATAAGAACTGCCAGAAAATCGAATTGTATAGAAGTTCAACAACCAAGGCATTAAAGAAACATTCATCCAAACTGGTAGGAGGGGCAGAGATGGGCAGCTGGGGCAGAGAGGACATGTAGCAGGGTGGCAGCTAGAGGACTGGGCAGGCAAGACAGCAGCTGGAAGTCCCACATTTGCATCCACGTAAAGCAGGAGGAACAACTGGGAAGCAAGATAGACCACGCAACCCAGCGTTGCAGCATGGAAGAGAGCCTCTAAACCTCTGGTTGTAAAAACCTGTGAGGAGTTCAGTGGCAGAACAAATTCCCAGCCTCACAGGAGTGTTCGTTGGACAGGGCCCACAGGGTCCCAGAATGTACACAAACACACCCACCCATGAATCAACACCAAAAGGGCCTAATTTGCTTCTGGGTAGTGGGGGAAGTGACTGAAAGCTGGCCAAGGGCTGAGCAAGTGGCATGGTTCCCGTTCTGACCCCTACCCACCAGGCAGCACCACCAGGCAGCCAGGGGGTTGCCCTGCCCTGGCGAATACCTAAGGCTCCACCCCTTGCAACATAACAGGTGCATCCAGACAAATAAATATGGCCCAAATGAAAGAACAGGTCAAAACTCCAGAAAAAGAACTAAGTGATGAGGAGATAGCCAACCTATCAAATGCAGAGTTAAAAACACTGGTAATCTGGATGCTCACAGAAATGGTTGAGTATGGTCACAAAATGGAGGAAAAAGTGAAGGTTATGCAAAGTGAAATAAAGAAAAAATATACAGGGAACCAACAGTGAAAGGAAGGAAATTGAAACTCAAATCAACAATTTTGAGCAGAAGGAAGAAATAAACATTCAACCAGAACAAAACAAAGAAACAAGAATTCAAAAAAAAGTGAGGAGAGGCTTAGGAACCTCCAGGTTTAAACATTCAACAACTTTAAACATTCCAACATCTGAATCATACAGGTGCCAGAAGGAGAAGAGGAAGAGCAAGAAATTGAAAGCTTACATGAACAAAAAACAAAGGAGAACTTCCCCAGTCTGGCAAAGGAAATCAATTTCCAGGAAGTCCAGGAAGCTCGGACAGTCCCAAAGAAGCTGGATCCAAGGAAGCACACGCCAAGGCACATCATCATTACATTACCCAAGACTAAACATAAGGGGGGAATCTTAAAAGCAGCAAGAGAAATGGAGACAGTTACCCACAAAAGAGTTCCCATAAGACAATCAGCTGATTTCTCAAAAGAAACCTTACAAGCAAGAACGGGCTGGAAAGAAGTATTCAAAGTCATGAAAGGTAAAGACTTCCATCTAAGATTACTCTATCCAGCAAAGCTATCATTTAGAATAGAAGAGCAGATAAAACGCTTCCTGGCTAACGTCAAGTTAAAGGAGTTCATCATCGCTAAACCCTTATTATATGAAATGTTAAAGGGACTTGTCTAAGAAAAAGAAGATCAAAAACTACAAACAGTAAAATGGCAAAAAACTCACAACTATCAACAACTGAACCTAAAAAAGATCAAAAACGAAAACAAGCTAAGCAAACAACTAGAACAGGAACAGAATCACAAAAATGGAGATTATATGGAGGGCTACCAGTGAGGAGGGGGAGTGGGGAGAATGAGGGAAAACGCAGAGGGAATAAGAAGCATAAATGGTAGGTACAAAATAGACAGGGAAGTTAAGATTAGTATCGGAAATGGAGAAGGCAAAGAACTTGTATGTATGACCCACAAGCATGAACTAAGGGAGGGAATGCTGGTGGGAGAGCGGGGTGCAGGGCAGAGGAGAAATAAAGGGGAGAAAAAATGGGACAACAGAAATAGCATAATCAATAAAATATACTTTAAGAAAAGAAGATATGGTGAACAATTATACACCAACAAACTGGACAACCTGGGTGAAATGGATAAATTCCTAGAAACATACAGTCTTCCAAAAACAAATCAGGAAGAATCAGACAATCTGAATAGACAGATTACACCTAATGAAACTGAAGCAGTAATCAAAAGCCTCCCAACAAATAAATGTCCTCGACCAGATGGCTTCACAGGCAAATTTTACCAAACATTCCGAGAAGAACTAACACCTCTCCTCCTCAAACTCTTTCGTAAATTCTTGAGGTGGGAAGACTCCCAAACTCATTTTACAAGGCCAGCATTATCCTAATTCCAACACCAGATAAAGACACTACAAAGAAAGAAAATTATAGGTCAATATCACTGATGAACATAAATGCTAAAATACTTGACAAAATATTAACAAACCAAATACAGTAATGCATCAGAAAGATCATACACCATGATCAAGTGGGATTTATTCTGGGAATGCAAGATTGGTACAACATTGCAAATCAATAAATGCAATTCACCACATAAACAAAATGAAGGATAAAAACCACATGATCATTTTAATAAATGCAGAAAAAGCTTTTGATAAAATCCAGCACCCATTTATGATAAAAAACTCTAGCAAAGCGGGAATATAGGGAACATATCTAAACATAATAAAGGCCATATATGACAAACCCACTGCCAGCATTATACTCAATGGGCAAAAACTACAAGTATTCCTCTTAAGATAGGGAACAAGACAAAGATGTCCACTTTCACCTCCCTTATTCAACATAGTCGTAGAAGTCCTAGCCACAGCAGTCAGACAAGTAGAAGAAATAAAAGGCATCCAAATTGGAAAGGAAGAAGTAAAATTGTCTTTATCTGCAGATGACATGACATTGTATGTAGAGAACCCCAAAGATTCCACAAAGAAACTACAAGAACTGATCAATGAATTCAGCAAAGTAGCAGGATACAAAATTAATATCCAGAAATCAGTTGCATTTTTATATACCAATAACAAACTAACAGAATGGGAAATTAAGAAAACAATCCCATTCACAATTGCTTCAAAAATTATAAAATACCTGGGAATAAACCTAACCAAGGATATAAAAGACCTGTACATGGAAAATTATAAGACACTGAAGAAAGAAATTGAAGAAGGTACAAGTAAGTGGAAGCACATACCGTGTTCATGGATAAGAAGAACATTATTAAAATGTCCATACTAGCCAAAGCAATCTATAGGTTCAATAAAATTCCTATCAAGATTCCACTGATGTATTTCACAGAGCTAGGACAAATATTTCAAAAATTTATATGGAACCACAAAAAGCCCCACATAGCAACAGTGATCTTGAGAAAGAAGAATAAAGTTGGAGGAATCGCACTACCCATTATCAAACTATACTACAAGGCCATAGTAATCAAAACTGCCTGGTACTGGCATAAAAACAAACACATAGATCAATGGAACTGTATAGAGAGCCTAGAAATAGACCCACAACTTTACAGTCAATTAATATTCAACAGAGGAAGAAAGCACAAACAATGGACTAAAGATAGTTTTTTCAATAAATGGTGCTGTGAAAATTGGACAGATAGGTGCAGAAAAATGAAACTAGACCACCTTCTTTTTTTCTAAGATTTTATTTATTTATTTCTAGAGAGAGGGGAAGGGAGGGAGAAAGAGAGGGAAAGAAACATCAGTATGTGGTTGCCTCTTGCACCCCCAGCTGAGGACCTGGCCTGCAACCCAGGCATGTGCCCTGATTGGGAATCAAACCAGCAACCCTTTGGTTCGCAGGCCAGTGCTCTGTCCACTGAGCCACACCAGCCAGGGCTAAACTAGACCACCTTCTTACACCACACACAAGAATAAATTCAAAATGAATCAAAGACTTAAATGTTATACCCAAAAGCATAAAAATCCTAGAAGAAAACATAGGCAGCAAAATCTTGGATATTGCTCACAGAAATTTTTTATCAGATATATCTCCCCGAGCAAGAGAAACAAAAGAAAAAATAAACACCCCACCTGGTGTAGCTTGGTGAAGTGAGGATCAGCCTGCAAACCAAAGGGTCGCCGATTCGATTCCCCAGTCAGGCATATGCCTGGGTTGCAGGTCAGATCCCCAGTAGGGAGCACGCGAGGGGCGATCACGCATATCAATGTGTGATTTCTCTCCTTCTCTTTCTCTCTCCCTTCCTCTCTGTCTAAAAAAAATAAAATAAATAAAATCTTTTTTAAAAAAAGAAGAAAGAAAAAATAAATAAATGGGACTCCATCAAACTAAAAATTTTTGCACAAGCAAAGGAAAATATCAATAAAATAAAGACAACCCACAAAAGGGGAGAACATATTCACCAATACATCTCATAAGGGGTTAATATCCAAAATTTATGAAGTACTTACAAAACTCAACACTGAAAAAAAAAAAAACAACCCAATTACAAAATGGACAAAGGACCTGAATAGACACTTCCCCAAAGAGGACATACGTATGGTCAATAGACATGTGAAAAGATGCTCAACATCACTAATCATCAAAGAATGCAAATTAAAACCACAACGAGATACCATCTCACACCTGTCAGAATGGTCATCATCAATAAATCAACAAACAACTCCTGGAGAGGATGTGGAGAAAGGGGAACTGTTTTGTACTCTTGGTAGGAAAACAGACTGGTGCAGCCCCTGTGGAAAGCAGTGTGGAGATATCTCAAAAAATTAAAAATGGATCTGCCTTTTGACCCAGCAATCCCACTTCTGGGAATACATCTGAAGGAACCCAAAACACTAATTCGAATGAACATAAGCACCCCTATGTTCACTGCAGTGTTATTTACAATTGCCTGGATATGAAAGTAGCTCAAGTGTCCATCAATAGATGAACGGATAAAACAACTATGGAACATTTACACAGAGGAATTCCACTTGGCCACAGAAAAGAAGAAAAGTTTACCCTTTGCAACAGTATGGATGCACCCAGAGAACATTATGCTAAGTGCAATAAGCCACTCATGGAAAGACAAAATATCATATGATTTCACTCATATGTGGAATCTAATGAACAAACTGTACTAATAAGCAAAATAGAGACAGACTCATAAATGGAGAGCAGGTGACAGCTGGTGGGGGGCTGCCAGTTAGTGGGAGGAGAGACTGAGCAAAAAGGAAAAAGGAATCATGAACATGGACAACAGTGTGGTGATTGCTGGGGGTGGGGAGTCAAGTGTAAGGGGACTAAATAGTAATGGGAAAAAATACAATAAAGATTAGGGTTTTTTAAAAAAAGAATGAAATCTTACCATTTGCAACAGCATGGATGGACCTAGATTGTATTACACTAAGTGAAATAAACCAGAGAAAGATAAATATCATATGATTTAACTTATATGTGGAATCCATAGAACAAAACAAATGATCGAACAAAACAGAAACAGACTGTAGATACAGAGAACAGACTGATGTTTGCCGGAGAGAGGGAAGGTTGATAGGCTGGGTAATAAAGGTGAAGGGATTAAGAAGTACATAGTCACAAAAAAGTCACAGGGATGTAAAGTACAGCACAGGGAATATAGTCAGTAATATTAACTATATATGGTGCTAGGTAGTAGATGTAATACCAGGGGGATCACTTTGTAAAGGATATGATTGTCTAATCACTATGCTATACACCTGAAACTAATATAAAATAAAATTGAATATAAACTGTAATTGAAAAATAAAATTTTTATTTTAAAAAAAGTTGCTAGTTCAGCTATAGGCCAATATCCTTAGTATAACTGGAAACTCTTTTGTTTAACTGAGGTTCACTAGGCACCATCTTAAATTTTGCTGGGGTGTTAATAAAGATTCTACAGTCACACCCTTGATTTAATCTTTACTCTTAGACTGGTTCTTACTTTGAGAATCTGTTGCCTGCTGGAGAGACTGGAAATGAGAACTAGATTTCTTTTCCAATCCGGCAAACTGGACAGATCCTTACTGAGCTCATCTCTCTTTCTCTTTCTCTCTCTCTCTCTCTCTCTCTGTCTCTCTCTCTCTCTATCTCTAACTCTCTCTATCATAGTTCCTTATACAAGCTAGAAGCAACCACATGGCATTTTCAATATTCCATCTTTAGACCTCTTCAGCCAAATCTATAAATTCTTCAGGCACATTTTCTATCTCCCAAGTTACCACAGGCAACATTTCACCAATTGTTTCACCACTGTGTAACAGAATCACCCTTGATCCAGCTTCCAAGCAGTTTCCTTACTACTTTTCCAGCCCCTTCTAACAGTTTGTTCACTGTAACTCCAGCCTGCACAACAGTCCCCGCCACACTGCTTTACATTCAAGTCTTCACCCACCACTCAATCCCAAAGACAATGCCACAGGTTTAGGTTTTTAAGACAGCACCATACTCCTAAGTACCAATTTATGCATCTGGTATCCACTGCTATGTAACAAATCACCTAAAACAACCACCATTTTATTAAGCTCGGGGATTCTGTGCATTGGGAATTCACATTTGTTTCTGTCCCACAATATCTGGAGCCAGCTCGAAAACTCAAACAGCTAGCGGAGACAACTTAAAGAATTTGGGGCTAGGATTGTTTGGAAGCTGCTTTAGCTACATATCTGAAGCCTGTGCTAAAGTGGCTCTGAAGGCTAAATTCACCTGGGACTGTCCACCAGAGTGCCTACACAATGTCAAGCCATATAGATAGGACTCCCACATTGTCCTCTTTTTTCTTAGTTCACTGTGAACCAGTGAAAAATCAGTCTAGTAGAAGAAGTCTGAAGATCCACCCTGGGAGCAATGGAAAACACAGTATGTGGGGTCAGGAGATCTAAAACCTAGCTTTTCCTGGCTGTGCTCCAAATTATTTGTCTGGTCTTTGACAAATTATTAGCTTTCTTGGGCCTTGGTTCCCAGCTCTAAAAGAATGGGATGGCTTCTGCCCTCTCTGTGATTCTATAAAGAATAATCTGACGAAATCAGTGAATAAGTATTCCCTTAGTCATCCTAAAGGAATGTGCATTTTTAGAGGAGTTTTTATCTCATGTGTCTCTAGCTGGAGCAGCTTGAGACGATGGAAGAAGAAAGATCTAAGGGACCAACAGAGCGACCACAGTCTGCCAAGAAATTTCGCCTTGAGTGGACGCCTCTAAACCCTCCTGCTTTCAGCATTTTGATCCTGTCCCATTAGTAAATGGAAGCTTTTTAATCTTTTCCCCTTCACTGCCCTGTGTTCCCAGATCATCTTATTTGAGCCATTAACTCAACCCAGCCAGAGACCTTCCTTTAGCAGACAAACAATTGCCACTCCCTCTAGAGTCCACACTTCCCTCTCTTCCTAAAGTAAAGTGCTTGGGGACCCGGAAAGTAGGTCAGGTTCTCATAACCTTATCAAAATAGCACAGCTAGGCCTTCCATCCAGCCATACTCAGAGGCTAATCTGTAGAGTGAAAGACAGAACATACAGGGTCTCAGCCAGCCCAGAGTCCAGATAGCCCCATGTCCTGCCAAAAAAATTGTCTCCAGCCCCTGTGTGCACGTTCACAGGCACACAAGAGGTCAGGGGACAAGGCCCCAAGCTAAAGTAATTGTGTTCTGAGAGGCAAGATCCTTGGACTTAGAATCATAAAGCTGTTAAGGAAGGAAAAAATAAACTACATGGAGTGACAGGAAGGAGGCCAGAGTGTCTAGAAAGATGAGCTGGAGACAGAGGTCAGCAGCCTTAGAAACTGCCCTACAAACAATGAGAAGCCCAAAGTGAAGAGAATGGTCTTATACCAGACCAGTGTTCTGCAGTCCCCAGACCCTGAGGAGCTGTGAAAAGTGCAGACTCAGGCAACTCTGCTGCTATACTAGGGACATCCCAGTTGGGCAGGGGCAGCTGCACTAAAGTGCCCCCAGAGCTTCTGTTGTTTACCAGAGTGAATGACCCCTGGACTTGGCTGCCCATGAGGCTCATTCCAGTTAGAAAGTTCCACCACTGTAAGTGCTAAGAGGTCATCTAATCTCCAAGGGTGGGAGAGCAAAGTGAATTTCCAATTTGCTAGCTCAGGGGCAGCTTCCAACAGCGCCATCACAGTAATGGAAACTGCAGCGGAGGTGCCAGGGCTGATTTCTATGAAGAAATAGGAGAATGTGCAGGTCGATGGCAAGGAGGCAAGGCCAGCCCACAGATGTCCTGACCAGAATTCACAACATGGCCATGAGAATGCAAATAAAATAATTCTTTGTTCAAAAAGTTCCCCTCACCTGTGGGTGGGAAAGACAAGTCATCAGCACT
>PVJD01014691.1:0-28037 GCA_004026545.1 Mormoops blainvillei
TTTTTTTTGGATTCCTTTTTCTTCTTGTTCTATGTGGTTGTTTTTTGCTTCCTTATGTTCCAAATCATTGATTTAATTCTTGGCTTCATCCACTCTACTGTGGTTTCCCTGTAAATTGTTCTTTATTTCAATTAGTGTATCCTTTGTTTCTGACTGGGTCTTTTTTGTGCTGCTCGGGTCCTCACTAAGTTCCTTGAGCATCCTTATAACCAGTGTTTTGAACTCTGCATCTGATAGATTGCTTATCTTTATTTTGTTGAGCTCTTTTTCTGCAGTTTTGATCTGTTTGTTCATTTGGGCCATGTTCCTTTGTCTGCTCATTTTGGCAGCCTCCCTGTGTTTGTTTCTATGTATTAGGTAGAGCTGCTTTGACTCCGTGTCTTGGTAGTGTGGCCTAACACAGTAGGTGTCCTGTAGGGTCCAGTGGCACAGCCTCCCCTATCACCCAAGCTGGGTACTCGAGGTGTGCCCTTGTGTGGGTCAAGTATACCCTCCTCTTATAGTTGAGGCTTGGCTGCTGCTGGCAGATCAATGGGAGGGATTTACCCAGCCCAATCAGCTGCAAGGACTGGCTGTGACCACTTACCACCCACCTCTGCTGTCCGTGGAGGATCAGCTGTGCAGGGGCAGGGTGATGGTGCTCCAACATGGTCTATAGCTCTCCACTGGGTGCACTGGCCCTGGGGTTTCCCAGGTGGTACAGACCAAGGTTGGCCTCCACCTGTGTTTTGCCCGGGGCCACCCTGCCTGAGCCGTAAAGCAATCTGAGATGGCTGCTACTTGTGCTGGGCTTGGAGACTCCCAGGCAAAGCCAAGCTGTGAGTCTAATCTGGCTGCCGCTAGTGCCAGGCCTGGGCTCACGGAGGCCAGGTGTGGCTTATTTGATAAGATTTAGGAGCCAAGACCAGCCATTCTTATGAAAAAGCAGCTTGGATGGGCCCATAAGTTGGGTGGGGCAGAGCCTCTGGGGACTCCAGGGTGGGTCAAAGAGTGTTAGCCAACTTGTTGGGGTCTCAGATAGGGCACCAGCTTGCTGGTCTGCGGAGGGAGGGTTTTGTAAAGGGACAATGGCCTCGGCTCACCCTGATGCCAGACACTCCAGTTTCTCCCTGTGTACTGCCAGGGCCTTTCAAGCTGCTACCCTGGTGCTGGGGCTCAGAGGGAGTGAGTCTGAGTAGGTGAGTCTGTGTGTGGGTTCTTTAACAGGAACTGCTTAGGGGTCCAGAAGTTCCTTCCACTGACTCAATCCCTGCTGGTTTTTGCAGCCAGACTTTTGGGGACTTATCTTCCTGGCACTGGAATCCTGGGCCGGGGGGCCTTGTGTGGGTCTGGGACTCCTCACTCCTGAGATATCCCTCCCAAATTTTTATCCATGTGGGTGTGGGACTAGCCTGTTCCATGTCTGCGTCCGTCCTACCAGTCTGGAAGGATATGGTTTCTTTAATTCTGTAGTAGTCAGATTTCCATTCACCTCGATTTCGTGGTTGTCAGACTTCCATTCAGCTTGATTTCTGACATTCCTGAGCAATGGTTGTTTTATATTTTAGTTGTAATTTTGATTTTGTTGTGAGAAGAGGTGAGCCATGTCTGCCTCCACCGTTATCTTGACCAGAAGTCCATCTAAAACTAGGTCATTTAAGCAACCTGAAACAAAGGTTTTATCTCTCACGTTGTATCAGCTTTACCAGTGAGCTCTCCTGAACCATAAAGCTAAGAAAAATTTGTTGCTAGCCAAGGCCTAGGACATCCCTGGTCAGATCTGAGGGCCTGCTCTTTGCAACACAGTTCCCTGGTCCAGATGTGGGATGAACAGGCAACAAGCAAGCCACTGCTGTAGTGAGCTGGCAGGAAGAAGGGGCTCGTGTTCATGGTCCAGGCATTGTGTTCCAGATACCATTTCATTAGCTGACCACCTCTGCTTTGCTGAGGAGAATCATTAACCACCGTTAAGAAAATTAATCCGGTTACTGTCATCTACCTTAGAACAATCCATCCAGAGTCGCTCATCCCCTACCCAGTTTCCCCTGTTCACAACATCTTAACGTTAGTGTGGTACATTTGATACAATTAATGAACCAGTGTGGATACATAATTATTCACGAAAGCCCATACTTCGTTCAGATGTCGTTAATTTTCATCTAATATTTTTCTGTTTCAGGGGCCCGTCTGTAACGGCACGTTACATTTAGTCATCACGATTGCTCAGGCCTCTCGTGGCTGAGACGGGTTCTCAGGCTGGCCTTGCTTTTGATGACCTTGACAGTTTTGAGAATTGCTGGTCATATCGTAGGTTGTCCCTCGAATGGGATTTGTCTGATGTGTTTCTTGTGATTAGATTGGGGTTATGGGTTTTTGAGAGGAAGGTTACAGAGGCAATGTAGCATTTTTATTACATCACATTAAGAGTACGTAGTAGCAACGTGATTTATGACGGCTGATGTTGACCTTGATCACCTGGCTGACGCAGTGCGTGTGCGGTTGCTCCAGTGCGGAGGGATTCCCCACCGTTCTCTTCTGTACTCTTTCCAACTACTGTGAGCAGCCACACTTCGGGAGTGGGAGTTATGCTCCCCCTCAATATAAACATTTTTAAAGCTTTGGGACAAACTGTGAAATGACTCCCCAGAAGGGTTGTACCAGTTAAATTCCCAGCAGTCATGTGAAAACATATCCACTTTAGTGCAAACTTTGCCAGCGTTGGATATTATCCTTTAGAAAAAATCTGCTTTCAAAGAGGAAAATGGCATCCATTTTAATTTGCATTTATAAATTTATTAAAAAGTTTACCTATTATAAAAATCATATGCTCTAGCAGGCATTTACATATTTTCTTTCAGTGTTTACTTATACATCTTCATTTATTTTTAAAAATTGGGGTGTTTATGTTTTGTTAATTTTCAAGATATTAGCATTTTAACTGGTCATACATGCTACCATATGGCTAGTATTTTTTTAAAGTTTTCCTTTTGCCTTTCAATTTTGTTTAAGATCTTTTTGAGAGTCTGCAAATTTTCATTTCATATAATCAGCTCTTTCAGTTTTTTTCTTCATAGTTTCTTTGTTGTCACATTTAAAAAGGCTAAATTTATACTTTGTAAAATACCTGGATGAGTTTATACTTAGGCAGTTATTATTATTATTTTCAGAAGTGATCATTTTTAAAAGTTGAGCCCCTATGAAATGGGAGAACAATGACCAGTTTGAGCTTTGTCTCTGAAATTAGTTGTGGACACATATCAAGTAGGGCAAATGTAAGTTGTGGTTTCTCTTAGGGGGTTCTGGGGCTCGTTTAAATGTTTAAAGAACTCTCAAAATGAAAGGGAACTGACATGTGATACTAAGTTCTTTGGGGCCGCTAACGGCGAACTAACAGGATGACTTAAAAATGTGTGAGCGTTCGTGGGAGATGAGTTTAAGGGTGAAAGAGGATAAGAAGTGTGATTATTCAGTAAAGAGGCTATTTTGATCACCATCCTGCGGTAATTTACATACCCAAATGAGCAGTCAGAGTAGGCAGATAGAGACTTGGGGGTGCTGGGATGGTGGGGGTGGCCATAAACATATATTTCAACAAGTTGCTATTTCCCAAAAATATTTTTAGGACAGTCCTATTAGCATTTTCTTCTGAGCTAATTTCAGTCATGGAATAAAACGAGTTGTGCTTTGCAAGGTAAAATAATAAATGGAAATAAGCCAGACTATATGCGGCAGACTGGAATGTGGATGGAATGTTAATGATGCGATCCCCTCTCTCCTCATGCTCTCAGGTTTCATGAGTGTGTCGCAAGTCGCTTTCCTCATGGCCATGTTGGAAAAACCCTTCAGTGGAAAACCTGAGAGCAAGTCGGTGTATCATTGACCGCTAAATTCTAAAGCTCCACTCAGTTATAAGAAAGTTCTTCGAGGGACTTGGAGGAGACAGAACAGAACAGTCTCACCACCTGCACCTCCTCCCCACTAGTCAAGAAATACCTCCTGAACTAGGAATGGGAGTTTGCAGAGAAGCCACAGGGTTGTGTGTGAGTGTGGGACCTTCTGTGCCCCACCTCTGATCTCAAGGCTTCATCCAGCAGGTCCTGTGAGAAGAGATGCCTGTGTCCCCAATCTAGGGCCGTACCCTGAGGCTGGGGAGAGTGAGCCAGCAAGCCTTGGAGAGAAGTGCCCCATGTCACCTTGATGTGGCAGAGTCAGAAGGGTGGTGTGGCATGTCTAGGTACAAAGGGAAAGGCAGTTGTCTGCCCTAGTCTCCTACAGGTCAGAGGGGCATAAGAGAGCACCACAATGTCCTGAAGGCTTCCATAGAGAATACAATTTAGCAGAGAAGGAGAGAGAGCCAGGGGGTTGGCCCAGGTGAAGTGTGAGAACCAGGTGAGGCTGGAACTGCCCTCTCAATAGACAGGACCAGTGAAGGTCCCCTTGGGACCAACACATCACCCAGGCCACCTTTCAAAGGAGCATGAATCATGCCCAGAGTTCGACAGGACAGATTAAGACCAAGAAGTGGGTTCCTCAGGTAAGTCCTTGAGAGCTGAGATTCAATTCTAGGGAAGAGAAAGAGAGGGGGAAAAGAGAAAGCTTTAAACTTAATTGTGACTGAATTATAAACTGGAATTGACTATGACTAAATTTGGGTGAGTTAATCTGAGAGCGCCTACATTAATTTTTCTGTGCTCTGAAGCAGCGTCGGGGCTCAAGGCAGAGATTCCACTCAATTATGGGGGGAGAGAGAAAACGACGCTTTCGCGCACTTGAGTCAGTGACTGTGAAATCTGTACCCGCTCCAGTGATTCCAGGCAGCCAGGTGACAGCAAGATCCCAAGACAGACCGCGGAGTCATTATGGGTTGCCCTTCCAGGTTATTACCTGATCTCGGCTGCAGCGCAAAAGGTCAACATGATGTCTTACCGGAAATCGCGACCAAACCCATTCAGATTTCTGCTCAAAATGCCCTCTTCATATCAGACAGCAGAGCCAACACTTACTGGTGGAACAAATACATTTTTTAACTTCTGAGGAGGCCCAGTCTGGATTAGAGCCCCATGACCAATAGGGGAAAGGTGTGGAATTGCAGGTCCTGTTAAAAAGTTTCTGTTTGACCCTCCAGACCCAGTCTGCACACCTCTCGCTCTCTCTCAGTGTCCCGGGAGGCAGACCCCAGGCATCCTGCCCTTTAGAGGCAGGGGTGGGAGTTTGGAGGGAGGGAGAAGCATGAGGTGGGGTATTGATTCCTCCATCTCCCTTTGGGAGAGTCTCTTCAGCTTCCCGGGATTCCTCCTTGCTGGGAAGTGAAGGACCAGGCTGTGTTGAAGCGGTTGGTTAAGGGTCTTAACTAATGGTGCCTAGCCCTTTAAATCTGGTATCCATAGCACTGCAGGCAGGGTCATTATTATGTATTTGCTGCCTGCAGGGAAGCCAGCTAGTGCACTCAAAGGAGGACTCCACCTCTGGGAGGCAAGTCAAAGCCTGCCACGGCCACCCTGGCTTTCTGTAATTGGCATCTGCGTATGGGCTCAAAGGAGCCTATTATGAAAACACCTATCTCCCTACACTCCCAACCAACACTCTGAACAATTGGCATTCTTGCTGAGGAAGACCCATGAGGATTTGAAAAAAATTTCTCTGGGCGACATCGAGGAGACAGTGCCATGATTTGGGTAAGTTTCATTATCAAATGAATCTTGTGCCCATCCAGGCTTCGGATGAGACCTCATTCCTGCTAAGGGACAGGTGAGCATCCTGAACAAAACATACTATTATTTTAGACCAATGAACATGGGCTTTAGTAATGGAACATATATGCTGTGAGGCAATTTAGGCATATTTTACATAAAAAAATTGAAAGCCAGTTCAGTGTTAAAAACCTGAAGGGAGTATTAAAAATGCTTCACAATTCACTTTTATTCCTTTTTGCAATTGATGAACTGATATTGATGCATTACTGATTAAAGCCCATAGTTTATATTAAGGTTCACCCTTGTGTTGTACATTCTATGGGCTTTGATGAATGTGTAATCCCGCGGGTCCACCATTACATCACATGGTATTTTCAGTGCCCTAGAAATCCTCTGTGCCCCGCCTATTCATTTCTCCCCTTCCCTTCAGGCCCCATTCATGTTTTCACTGTCTCTAGTTTTGCCTTTTCCAGAATGTCAAATAGCTGGAAATCATGTAGCATATAGCCTTTCAGACTGGCTTCTTTTACTTAACAATATATATATAATTTAAGGTTCCTCCAAGTCTTTTCATGGCTTCATAGGTCCTTGCTTTTCATTGCTGAATAATATTCCACTACATAGATGTACCACCATTTGTTTACCCATTCACTTATTAAACATTTTGGTCGTTTCCAGTTTTGGGGAATTATAAAGTTGCTATAAACATTCATGGGCAGGTTTTTGTGTGGACATGTTTTCAAATTACTTGGGTAAATACCTATCTTTGCAAAACTCTGTTCCAAAATGGCTGGTACCATTTTTCATTCCTCTCTTACCAGCAATATATGAGAGTTTCTGTTGGTCCACATCCTTGCCAGAATTTGGAATTGTTAATGTTTAGGATTTGAGCCATTCTACTAGGTCTTTAGTAGCATATTATTGTTGTTTTCATTTATAATTTGCTAATAGCATATAATGTTGAGCATCTTTTCATATGCTTACTAGCTATCTGTATATCTTCTTTGCTGAGGCCTGTTAAGATCTTTTGCCCAAATTTCTAGTTGGGTTGTTTTCTTACTGTTGAAGTCTAGGAGTTCTTTTGTATATTTTGGGCACAAGTCCTTCATAAGATACATGTCTTGCAATGATTTTCTCCCAGTCTAGGGCTGTCTTTTCCTTCTCTTAACAGGGTCTTTTGTAGAGCAGAAGTTTTAAATTCTAATAAAATCTAGCTTGTGAATTTATCCTTTCGCAGATTGTATATTTGGTGTTGTATCTAAAAGTCACTACTAAATTCAAGGTCACCTAGATTTTCTCCTATGTTATCTTCTTGAAGTTTTATAGTTTTGCATTTTCCACTTATGTCTGTGATCCATTTTGAGTTGGTTTTTATGAAAGACTTGATTTTTAAAGAGCAGTTTTAGATTTACATAAAACTGAGCAGACAGTATGGAGAATTTCTATGGACCCCCTCTGTCCCCTCCCAGTGTAGCATACGCTTGAGTTTTGAAATGTGTCCTTTCTTAGGGAAGTGGAGGAATTAGCATGGTCTGGAGTAGTTAGGGAGCTAGTGCTCCATGGAGCAGGTGAGGTGCAGAAAGGATCTGGAAGCATAGTGGGATTTAGATAAGTGGAGGGAGATTAGAGGCAAAGTCTGAGCAGGAGGAACGGCCTGCCCAGGGCTACAGAGGTGGGGATGGTGAAGGCATGGGCTTTATTTATCACATTGGGCAGAGGGGAAATGATCTTGAAGAACGTCATTGTGAGTAATCAGAACTTGATGAAGTGCTTAGGGTTGAGTTTCTATGCAGGTCCTTTGGGTCTGGTTCTTTTAGGAACATTGGGTTGGGTTTCACTTATACCTTAAGACAGATGTTTTGAACCATTTGCTTCTTTGAATCAGAATTACAGGTTCATGCCAGGGAGTGTTTCAAAGAGAAGAACTGCCCTTCTGGGGAAAAAGCTGCTAAATGTCTGCATTTTTTCATTCACTACAGGAGTAGAATTTTGTGTACATGTGTGAGGGAAAAAAACCCCGACCCTGCTGGGGAGGTAAAAAATAGCAACAAAGACCCCAAGGAAGTTGCCCTGAGCTCCCCAGGTCCCTCCCTGGCCTGCTGTGCTGACTCACTCTTTGAAGGGCTCCGTCATTTCTGGTGGGCAGGAGACCGTGGGGGATCTCTCAGGGATGGGGGGAGGAAAGTAAAAAGAAAACATACAAATTCCGTTGCTTTACTCACCACTAAGGGAAGAACGAAGACGGCATTAAATACCTTATTTTTTTTTCTTGGTCTGAGTTAACCTCAAGAAACTTCTCTAGAATTAAATGTAATGGCTTATTCAGGTCACCAATTATGACACTACAGAAATTTTAAAGTTTTCATAGTGAAAGGACACATTCATCTTTAGAACTTTAGCCTTTTCCGTAATATCTGTCTACAACCACCTCATCTTCCCCAGTCCTATTGCCACCACCTCGAGTTCAGGCCACCCAGCTGACCAGAAGGCCAGCAATATACTTGATCTCCTTGGTTGTACAGTCCCTCTCTCAGTGACTTGGGTTCAAAACATTCTTTTCCTTTGTGAAGTCTCTCGTTCATCCTTCCTGTTGATTTCTGCCTCAGTCCAGGACCTCAGCACCTTGTTTTTCACTCTCCAGCACACTCTGCATCAAACCTAGGCTCTCTGGCTGGGACCTCAAGATGTTCCCTTTAAGAACTTATGAGACCATCCCATGTATCATTCCTGTCTCTGTCCACTGCTGCTCATGTTTCTTCCACTCTGCCTCGCATGTTTTTTTCTTCTCTCTTCCTCCAAAGAGCAGTTTAAGTTCTACTTCTTCTATGTAGGGTTCCCTTTTAAGCAAATAAAATTCCCAGCTATTCAGTTAAATTTGGATTTTAGATAAACAACGAAAGCTTTTAAAATGTGATACCTACTTATGCTAAAAAACCTGTTGTTTTTCTGAAACTCACATTTAACTAGACTCCCTCTATTTTACCTGTGATCCCTACCCAAATTTTCCCTTATCTCCTTCTTTTATTTCCTAAAGTATCTAATCAGTTTTTTATTATATGCTATCTTCTAGTTATTGATTATTAACACTCATTGAGTAATTATTTAATATCAGGCTCTGTATTTAGTTTTTTATACAATTGCTTATTGAAGTCTTACAAGAAATATGCAATAAGGTAAGTACCACTATGATACCATTTTATAAATGAGGAAGCTGATTCTTTGAGAGGTTATCTTATTTGTTCAAGGTCCCCAAACTAATTAGCGTTGAACTGTGATATGTCTGTAGGGTGACCCACTTGTTGTGGTGTCCCTGGCACTGTTCTGGTTTTAATGTTGAAAGTGCCTTTTTTCCGGCCCCCTCTCAGTTTGGGGCTAACCCTGTACGTCTGACTTTAAAACCTGGGAGTCTCTCTTGCTCCGCATTTTTTTTAAAGCTGAGGACTGTGTGGACTAGTGTGCTTAGGGATGACCAATCTTAGATGCAGCTGGGACCCCAGCATGACCAGTGTGCATGTCACTGGGCACTGCTTGCAAAGATGGCAGGCCATTGTAGCCAGCAACAATTCTTCTACGTTGGTGAAAATGCAGCTTCTGGGTAGGTGTGTGGTGCCTCACTTGACAAGCAGAACTTGGAGAGACTCGGTGCTTTGAAGTCTGAGTTAAGGCAACGGGGAGGCTGGAGAAACGGAGCCGTGGCGTCCGGAGGAGTGGAGCGGAGGGGGTGGGCAGCGAGTCCATCAGCACCTTGACGCATGGACAGCGCCCAAGGAAGCTCTCTGGCTGTTCATTTCGCTGGCACTGTGCTTTTGTGCCATGGGCACATATCCAAAAGATTATTATATCATTACATTATTACATAATAACCAAGCGGTTAATAGGAGGGTAGGTAGGTATCATTGTTAGGCCGCAGAGTGGTCAGCGAAGTGTGATGGGAAAGAGAGAAACAATAGATTTCCATCCCGCAAGGGCACTGGTGTAACTTGTCTCAACTTCATTTTGAATGCAGGTCATTATTGAGCACACGCTAAATATAAAAACTAAGCTGTCTGTGGAGAAATCGTTTGCTATTTTAACAATATTTATTTAAATTGAATTGATAAAGGCATAGACGCAAGGCAACTTTATTTTTAGTTGATGAATTTCACTTAAAAATGCTTGAATTTTAAAATATGCTTTTGTCTCAGGCTTTTCAGAGAGCATAACAGATGTGGGGCATGAAGTTCAGGCAGGAGTTGCCTTTTTGAACGGTACTTTCAGGCCCCTTAGTCTTCTCTTCTTTAGAGACTCGTGGGGTCTTCTCCCCACAGGATAGTCAAAGACCCAGCCTAACTTTCCAGTCTGTCCCACAGGCCCTGCTCCAGCTAGACTCTGCTCTCCTCCAAACACACGTGTAGCTTTTTTGCCTCCAAGCCTTTCTTTTGCAAAGCGTCATGGTTAAGAGTTTGATCTATTGAACGAGACTGCTACGTTCAAATTTTAGCTCTGCTGCTTACTGCGAGCTTATGGGCGAGTTACCTAACTACCAGATGCCTTGATTCCTCCTACTGGAAATGAATCTGAAATGATATTTCCTCATCAGAAGTAAAATAATTCATGAAGATACTTAGAACAACACATCCAAAGCACTCCGTAAATGCTAGTTAGTTCCTCATTTATGGAACTGGATCTCATTATCCTTCCCACTTGGCTCAAAAGGTCTCTTCCTTGAGGCCTTTCCTGATTAGCCTATCCCACAATGTATGCCTCCTCTTGGGAAATCCCTAGCACCGGCACTGTTGCTTTGGCAGGCGGTTGATATTCTTTTCTCGTGACCTCACACTATCGTTTTCACCCAGCTATTTACTGAGCACTCACTGGAGGCAGGCCGAGGGCTCATGACAGAGCTTGGCAGCAGGTATTCTCCATCTCAGTTTACCAAGGAGCCAACTAGGTTTGCTCTCTTACGCTGGGAGAGCTTCAGTGATTTACCAGGTCTACAGAGTTCGGGAGGGATGGTCCTGAGGCTCCAACCCCTGTTGCCCACAGTTGCAGCCATAAGCCCCCCCGCACCTTTACTAGAAAACAAGGAGTGAATCTTACACTAACCCTCCGTGCTGCCCTTCAGGTAGTAGGCACGCAGGGTATTTCTGGTGATTCGATGGACCGATATGCAATTCGGTTGCCTTTCAAAGTGTTGTGTTCGGGGCCTTATGGTTGTGATTATCTTAATGATGACTAAGATATTTTATAATATAGTTTGAAGGGCCATTAAAAGAGAGACTATAACTTATTCTTCTTTGTTTGAACCCCATGTGAATCTACAGAGGCAATTAACATTGATGTTTTTACTTTAACTGTTCCCTGCTGTTGCAAATAAGGTGAGATGAGAAATGTCAAAACCGATCTTCTTATCAATGCTGTTTTTGTCACAAAGGAGACGTTCTCACGACCCAGTATGAGCTAATTGGTCTGTCAATGGCTTTCTTTGTTAGGTGAGTCATTTGATTCATTTGTCGACATGATGTAAGCTCCTCTCTACCCACTCTGGGGGAGCACCCGTGGGTCTGCTTTCTCTCAACCCCTAATCAAGATGCTATTAAAGCAGCTGATGGTTTACAGGGGACAGGGAGGAAACTGTATTGGTTTTGACAACAGCTGTTGGAAAGACAACTTGGTGGAGTTTTAGTCGTGTACGACTGCTTGCCATTTAAGACTGTGTGCATGCAAGCGATACAAAGACGACTTCTGTGATTTCTAAATTCCTTCGACATAATAGGGTTCTCTTTACTGAGACTGAAATCTTAAAGAACCAGCCTATTTGATAAAAGAAATATTTATTGAATTTGTACTATTTGCCAGATATAGTTCTAGGTACTGAAGATAAAGCAGTGAGAGGCATAGACTAAATTTCCTCTTGGAACTTTTTCTTCTAAAACTTTTTATTATGGAAGCAATCGAAAGTTATGCAAAAGAAGGAAGAATAATATATACATCATTCAGCTTTAATAATTATTAATATTTTATCATTCTTTTTTCATCTATCTCTCCTACTGCATACTTTTTTTATTGAATAAGTTCAACATGTAACATAGTCTAAGTTAAGGCATGCAGTGTGTTACTCTGACAAATTCATATATTGTAATATAATTGCTGATGTAGTGATATTTATGACATTACATAATTATACTACAATATTATTGTCTACACTGCACACTGGAGTTCCACAGGTTATTCAATACTCATTGAAAGTTTGTACCCTTAAACCCCATTGCTCTTATCCTGCCTCCACCCCTTACTACCACCAATCCTCTGGTAACCACCATTTTATTCTCTGGGTTTGTTTGTTTTTTTACGGGTTTAACTTTTTTAGATTCCACATACAAGTGACATCATACAGTATTTGTCTTCCTCTGACTTATCTTGCTTAGCGTAATGTGCTCAAGGTCCGTCCACGTTGCTGCAGATGGAGTCTAAAAAGGAACGTCCTCCTTTCTCATGCTGAATAATAATCTCTTCGGTACAGGCCTACCTCGGAGATACTGTGGGTTGGGTGCCAGACACCGCAATAAAGCAAGTTGTAACCTTTTTGCTGGTGGAGATTCTTGCCTATTTGTAAAAAAAAAAAGCAACATCTGTGAAGTGCAATAAAGCTCAGTGCAATAACATGAGGTATGCCTGTATATGTAACACATCTTTTTTTATCCACTCACCCCTTGGTGGGCGTTTGGGCTGTTTCCATATCTTGGTTGTTGTGAGTAATGCTGTGATAAACATGGGAGTACATATATCTCATTGGAATCTTGTTTTAATTTTCTCTGGGCATGGACCAGAAGTGAAATTGACTGGACTGTATGGTAGATCTATTTTAAATTTTTTGAGGAAACTCCGTACTGTTTGCCACAGTGGTTGGACAAGTTTACATTCCCACCACACATTTATTTTTAATGGAGCACTTTAAGGTAAATCCCAGATGTTAAACATTTTCTCATAAAAACTTCAGCATGAATCTCAATTAGATAAGAACTTTTAATAAAAACATAATCACAATGTTGTTATGACACCTAATAAAATTAACAAAAATTTCTTAATATCATTTCCTTCAATTATCTCAAGAATTTTTCTTGTTATCTTTCCTTGAGACCAGACGCAAACGGTGTCTGCACACTATGTGTTACAGGCAGAGCTCTTACGTCTCTTTTGATCTCTAGCAGTTTCCCTTAGCTATTTTTTGGTTTGTAGGAATTGAGTTATTTGCTCTGTGGAAGTTCCCACGCTTTGGACTTGGCTGATTGCATCTTCATGGTGTCGTTCATGACAGTCCCCTATGCTTAGCTGACATCCCAGGGGACACTGGCTTGATGCTGTTTCTGTGTGCCAGAGGTGTTTCCAGAGGTGTCTCGGTGGCCAGAAATTTGGGTGGTCAGTGTGCAAAGCTAGTTCTCGTACAACAGTGGCAGTTTTGACCCTGATGCCATGAAACATTCCCTTTGCTCCTTCTTCCTTCATACTGGTCTATAAAGAAGACTTTCAAAAGTGGTTGCTGATGTGGTGTGGGGAGTGGTACCAACGGGAGGGTCCGGGAAGTTGCTCCTCACATAGGACAAGTTGGGTTTGACAATTCATGTTAGTGACTTCTTGGGAAGTAGGCTAATGAAAGAGAATAAACATATAGAATATTCATGAATCTAAATTAGATCAGATGAATTAGGATATTGGAAGGGGTCTGTGGGGTTTACTTTGTGGAAGATACCCAGGAGATTCGAATGTTTAACCCGAAATGAAAACCACAGATTCAGAATATAAGGCTAGGGAGGTCTTTGGTCTGTGGTCTGCTTCAGCAGGTTGTCCCCACTGGAAGCCTTGAGGTTGCAAAGGCGATGGGTCAGAGGAAAGCAAGCCCAAGTGACAGCAGAAGGAAGTTCCCAGGGTCTCCAGTGGTGATTGATTTATAGGGATTTCAGTGGTATCGATGAATGTCTTCATCAATAAATGATGTTATGAATTTGAGAATGGGGAATAGGACTCTGGTTTGGGGAATCCAGAATTAGGAAAGAAAGGACTCCAGTGAGCAAACAGAATTGAATTGTCATTTATGACATGTGAGTGCTATGGGGAAAGATTCCATTTTGAGTATGTTATATTTGGGGTGTTTATTTTACACTATGGTTTAGATGTTGAGTTGGCAGTTGGATGTATGTATGTCTGAAGTTCATGGTTGAAGATAGAAATTTTGCAATCATAAAAGTAGTGATAGCATTTAAAGCCATGGGTTGGATCACATCATCCAGTAAATGACAGAACGGCATCCTAGAGGCCACATGCAGAAGGTTCTTATAGGACCATTGTAAGGTTTCTCTGAGGCATATTTGGGAGGGTGATTGCCAAGTCATAAACCATGCTGATAATTTTTTTTACTAAATACTGCCAGATTGCTCTACAGAATGTGTTTACCAGTTTAAATTCCCATCAGTAGTACATGAGGATTCCAATTTTCCTATATTGGTGCCAATATTCGAGATTATCTTTTTATTTTTGCCAAACTGGTGAGTAAAGCAGTGATGTCTGGTGGAGCTGGCTCATGACACTGTATTGGACACATTTCTTCCCAACTCCTTGTTCAGAGACCTCACACTGGTAGCCTAAAATTGGCAGGGTAAGAGTATTTGCACTGTGGACATTGGCAAACACTATAAATCAGGACTCCCCCATCCCCAAACTGGTTTTTATTTTTTTACTTTTTATTTTTTAAAGATTTTATTTATTTATTTTTTAGACAGAGGAGAAGGGAGGGAGAAAGAAAGGGAGCAAAACATCAATGTGTGGTTGCCTCTTGCACACCTCCTACTGGGGACCTCACCCACAACCCAGGCATGTGCCCTGACTGGGAATTGAACCAGCAACCTTTGGTTCACAGGCCGGAGCTCAGTCCACTGAGCCGCACCAGCAAGGTCCCCAAACTGGTTTTTAAATAATACCAATGGCTAGAGGTAGTATCTTACTGCTTGTATTTCTGTTCTCTCATTGCTAGCGAGATGCTCAAACTCCCTTGCCATCTGGCTTTCCCTGTTGGCGAATTGCCTATTCCTGTCCTGTTCTCACGTTTATATGGAATTTTATGATTTTTTTTGGTTGATCTGCAAAAGTTCCTTATATATTTTAGATATTGTTCCCTAGTTGCTTTTGAGCATGCTGCATATACACAGTCTCCGCAATTCGTCAGCAGTCTGTTGGCTTTTTCTATAGTATTCTTCACTGAAGAGAAACCCAAATTACGACGTAGTCAAATCTCCCCGTCTTTTGTTTTAAGATTTGTGCTTCTGCAGTCTGGTTTTATGAAGTCAATCCCTACTCCACATTCATAAAGATAGTCCCTCCTACATTTTCTTTTTAAACTTTCAAAGGTAGGTCTTTAATCCACCTGGAGTTCTTCTTTGTGTGTGGTGGATATGGGAAACCCAACTTCACTTTTTCTTAATAAACTAAGCTGGTTTCACTAATACCATCCTCTAAATAATTTATATTTTCCTCATTGATTTATGGTTCTGCTTTTACAAATATTGTGGTCCCATGGGTCTGCTTCTGAGTTCTATGTTCTGTGTCACTGTTCTCATTGTTATTGTACTAGTACCATACACTTTTGTCACTAGGTGGTAATGACATAATATCTGGCAGGGCAAGTTTCCTCTCTTTTCAAAATTGATTTAACTATTTCAAAATTTATTTTTCCTTATGTATTTTATAAGTTTATTGAAGTTCTTTAAACTTGGAGTCTCTGATGGAATTTTGGTGGTTAGAACAGTAAATTAAGAGATTATAAATGGACACTTTTACAGTGTAAAGTCATCCTATTCATAGTATATTTTCATTTATCCAATCTTTTTGTATGTCCTCAAATAGAATTTTAAAATTTTCTCCATAAAGTTCTTGTAAGTAGTTAGTTAATTCCTGGATATTATGCTTTAGAGTTTAATTGCTATTCTGAATGGTCTCTTATCACCTATTGTATTTTCTGGTTGCTTACTGCTGTTGTAGAAGAAACTATTGATCTTTAAAAATTGATCTTGTACTTGGCCACCTTGTTGAACTCCGTTTTTACAACTAATAGTTGATTCTGTTGGGTTTTCTAATGCTAATGACTATATCACCTACCAATAGAAATATTTTAGGGGCTCTACCTAGTGCTCTGATATTTTGCATTTAACTACCTCTGCCGGTTTGCCTCAACTCTGGCACCCCAATTCTGATAGCTGGATGTCTTTCATGGTCCTAATGCCCTGTACACCCAGATTCTGGAAATGAGTTCTTTTCCTCCTCTTCTCTAAATGATATGCTGCTCAATGCCTCAGCCCATGTAAGAGCAGTGACAGTGTCTTCTTTTGCCTATTTCCTCTAACCCTTTTCTCTTGGTTTGGGGTCCTGTTAGCTGCTGACGGACCTTGATGCTGACTTGCCGATTGTCAGCCTGAATTTCTGCATAATCCCTGCTGCTCAGTGCAGCATTTCTGTGTCCTGAGTGCCCCAAAAGACACCCTGTGTGGGTAATTTAAACTAGTGGGTCAAAATAGGTCTTCATATCCTATAGACTCATGTTGGAATCTTCTTTCTGCCCCAGGGTACATGGAGCAAATTACACAGCCTCCTGGAGTCTGTTTGTTTGCAAAATGACAGTATGTAAGATTCCATAGGTAACGGGCCATACAGAGGCCACCGAGTATGCCCCTTTTCCACACTGACGCTGACCACCAACGCTGATCACCTCCTGGGACTATGGCTTATTGCTGCATTGTCGGGGGGCCTTGTACCTTCAGATATAATTCCATCTCAGCAGCTGCAGCCGAACTGTATCCCCGTGTGCCTTCTCAACCTGGTGGAAGGTTCAAGGTCGAGTTCCAGTCCCATATCATTGCGCAGACCATGCTTTTGTTAGCTTGGCAATCCTTGGTTCTAAGAATTACATGACCCATGGAATGCTCCAGGAAGCAAAACTCTGATGGGCACTTGCGTTCTTGATGATGGCCTAGGGAATAATTTCAGTTGTTTGAGGAAAGGCAATGAGCTGGAAGGGAGACTCTCTCTAATGGTTTGTTCTCCTGGGAATTTACCTGTGTGTACTATAGGGTGTTTGGGTGTAGCAGAAAAAGCCAGTGGCCTGGCTTGTTCTAACAGAGACTTTTATGGTCATCAAGAACAAGTCAGCCAGCTACACCCTGTCATTTAGTGAAAGTGGTATCTTAGGGGAATAACTCAGATCAGCTCACTTATGGAAGTGAACTGTATACCTGTAGAAGTTTCACCAATAGCACCTCCTGTTACACACAGATCTTTAGGAGTTTCCGTGGCTCACTGATACTAGGGAATATTTATAATTGCTTGAAGCCAACCAAGGGTAGATTGCCTTCCTTCTTTTAATCAGTTAAGAGGTGGGCGGGGTCAGACAAGAATGAGGTATAAAGAGGCAGGGCCCCACCGCCCCACAAGAAGGAAACATCTGCGTCACGTTATCATTCTTGAAAGAGCAGGAAGATGCTAAACCTGCAGGGACAGAGAAACTGGCAGTTGACCAGGGGCTGTGGGATGGTCATGGTGTTTACATGTTGCGTAAGTGCTATAGTTTTAGTTGACAGTATGCCCCACCCTATTCAACAATGTGATGTGACTACTGCAAACAACTGTTTTGATACTTTGAGCCATGCTAACAGAAGTATAGTGTGTAGAAAGAGGTGGCAGTTTCCTCTCTGCACTCAACGGGACACCCAGTTCCTCCCTGAGCTCTAGACAAGCTGAGATGCTTCACCGGGAGTCCCTCAACATGCAGGTGAGTGGGTTCTTAACCATGTCTTATAAAGAGCAGCCCAAGGGGCAGAGAATGCTTGTCCTGAGTACCCTGAACTGGAGTCAGACCTGACTCGGAAGTTCCCTGGGGTAGAAACAGAATGCAATGTGGAGGAGATGCAGGGAGCTGGACTTTAGCTCCAAGATAGGAAGAACTTTTCAACAAGGCTGATTGAAGAGAAAATGGCCACTTTCAAAGGTAGTGAGTTCCTGGTTACTGGAGGTGTTCAGCTGCCGTCATTTGGTGGGAGGATGTTGTAAGGGAGACTCCAGCAACTGGAAGGGGGTGGTTAGCCTTTTCTAGTCCCTGGAATCAATGATTCTAATAGGAAAAGATGCTCTGGTGTACCCCGAACTTTACCTCTGCTCTTTACAGAGACATGGTTGGACATTCATTCAGCATCAGCTATTGCCAGGACTGTGAGAGGTGAACATGGGGATAGAGTGTAGTAATCTGTATATCGGAGCCAGAACAAAGGGGCCCCAGAGTTGTTATGGTGTGACACTACTGACTAAGTGTTAAAAACCTCAGTCATGGGGAAACAATGGACTCATTAAGTTTCTTCATTATGGGGATGCATTGCCAAGTAACACCTTTCCTTCCACTGGATAATGGAGAACGGGGATGTTGGCATTCAAGTCTGAGTTGTCACAGTTTCGCCACTTTCTGGTTCTTTCTGGTTGTAGAAAGGAACCAGGAGAGAAGGGGGTGAGAAGGGCGCAAAGCAGTAAGGGAAATAAACTTCTGGAATGACTACTTACTTCTGCCTCTACACTGACACACTTGGGTGTAATTATCCAACTTTGGGCATAGCATTAACTAGGCTTTTTAACAGCATGACCTGCAAACAGGTAATTGACTGATGGATCTACTCTGGGCTGTGCATGGGGCTAGATGCCGGAGAGCCCAAAATGTCAAGATGAGGTCCCTGCCTTGAAGAAGGTGGCAGGAGTGCCTCTAGCCCAGGATACAGGTCAGATTCCTTGGGCTAAGGGCTTTAATGGAAGAGTGTCTGTACATCGTGCTGTGGGCTGCTTCTCCCATTCACTGCCCTGGCCCAGGCGCGGTTCCTCAAGAGCCTGTCTCGGGATGTAGTGGAAATGCCACAGCAACACCACCTCCACTCAAGGTGAACCCATGAAACTCTCCCTCACCCAGGGTCCTAGCCTCGTAGCCCAATCTTCTGTCTGTTGAGAGAATGGGGGCTCAGGCTGCAGGCGACTTGGTGCAGGCGCGTGCCCCGCCTCCATTTCCTCCCCGCCATCCCCCATACCCGCTCATCCCTCTCCCCTACCGGCGCGTGCGCGGGGCTGGGGAGGAGGCCTGCATGCGGCTCGGGTGCCAGCCTTGCGCGCGCGCGTGCGCGCAAACCCCGCGTGGGGCCCAGCTCCAGCGCGCGCTGAGGCGGCGGGCGGGAGGGGCCGGCGGAGGTCGTGAGCGGCGGGGCGGGAGGCTCCGCGGTGGCCACCGAAGACAGGCTCTGGGCGAAGGAGAGTGCCTCTCGGCCTTTCCTCCCCTGTGCGGCGTTCCCAGCCCGTCGTCTGGAGAGGACCCTAGGAGGCAGGTGGGGCGGGAGCGCGCGGGGCTCCAGGCCGGTGGGCGGGGGCGCGGGTGCCCGCGGGGCGGTTGGCGGTGCCGGAAGGGCCGCGCGCAGAGGCGCTGGGAGCAGCGGGAACCTGGCGGCCGCCTCCATTGGGCGCCGGTGTCTCAGGTGTCGCCGGCTCCCTGAGGCCTCTCTGGAGTGGCGCGGCCCATCGTAGGGGATGTGGAATTTTGAGAGGCCCCGCGGTGTGTGGGACTGGCCGGAACCAGCGACCGAGCTCTTGAGCTCTAACCTTGACCGCCCTGGCGCCCTAGGAGTGTCACCCGCGCACACGGGTGTGCTGCATGCTGTGCTCAGCCGGTGGTCTTTTTCTTGAAAAGGGCCTCTTCAGATCATCACCCCTTGCTTATTAAATTAAGAAACCTTCTGCCAGTGGCATTTCAAAATTAAACCAAATGACTCTGCTTCCAGTCTTTTGCTAACCCGAGATTCCTTAATTCTAAATCGTGGGAATTGGGAAGTTTGGAGAAACCCTTTCGCTGAAATCTGTCCTAAACAGAGACACGGTTTAGACCTTATTTATATCCTTGGGGATTAGACTGATGGGTTTATAAATCAGCCTTCTTTTAAATTAGATGTCACGTTGTTCATTCATTCAGAGACTGTACAGGCAATTTGGGTTTAAACTCTGTTTGAGACAATGTTTTGATATGTATCAGAGGATGATAGTCTCATGGGATATTAACTTGCTCTGTGCTCCCAGCTAGACCGTGGTTCATATTGTAGCAATATCATAGTATAAATCGTGCCTTTGAAATGTTTCAACCCTCTTCGTAGAAACATCCCCTGAATCTAATTGTAAGTACTTCACTTTCACTTTGACATTTGCTGTTTAGGGATCTTTTGCGCAATTTAAAGTGAGTCGTCTAAATGGCAGATCATACTGTGCAGGACACGCAGTGACTGTGGAGGGAAAGGAGAGAATGAAAAATGGCAGAAGTTTAGCTTTCTGCATTTTTATGCTGCAAAACCTTCCTGGTTCTATCTTATTTTGCTAACATAAGTATGCATTTTTAAATGCTTTCATTCAGTATGGACTACCTGGGTTGTAAGAGTCAATCTTGAAATGTAATGAATATATTTATTGTTTTATAAAAGATTTGGCACAAATAACATATGTAGGATTTCTTTCAGACGTTTCTTATCACCAGATACTGTTCCCACCAGCAAGGCCTATTAAAAAAGTGAAGTTTTATGGCGCCTTTTATGGCTTATAATAACTCTAATTTTTTGAAACATGCTAGTAACCTTATGTTACAGAATCAGCTTAACTCTTTCTCCTAGTTTAAACCTACAAATATCTGGTTACTTTGAGGTTTACTGGCCCGTTATTCATTATGTATAATTAACTATGCTGTTATGGGCTTGCTTAGTTTGTTAGCCTCTGTTTCTTGTTGTTTTAGGCATCTGTATATTGTTTTCTCACTGGGACTTTGAGCAGAACAGCTCTCCTTCAGCAATATTCAATAGAACTTTCCCAAAGAGGGCTTTGAGCACTTGTGTGGAGCTAGAGAGATGGAGGAACTGAGTTTTTAATTCAATTTAAAGAACCACACGTAGCTAGAAGCTACCTGCTTGGGCTCTGCAGCTTTAATTACCAGCCCCTCAGGAAGCCCCTGGGCGCTCTTGAGTCCAGCACTTGGTACAGGTGCACAGCGACTCCGGCTGTCCCGTAGGATCGTACGCTAGGCTAGGATCTATTGGTGCATAAGGACAAGGGTTTATCTATTTTCTTTGTCGTTGCTATACCCAGCCTAGGGTTTGGTAAGAAACACTTGATAAACATTCGTTGAATGACTAAATAAACTTCTGGAGGGCAGGTATCTTTTATATTCTCTCCAAGGTCTAGAGCGAACTAAGTATCAAACACTGCAAATCTCTGCTTAGTGACTGAACAGATTTCCTGTAACTGGATTGTTGGAGATGTATTTTAAGTGCTTATTTTGGTTGGATGACTTATTTTGGAATCTCTCTCTTTCTCTTTTTTTTATCTTCACCTGAGGACATTTTTTCATTGCTTTTAGGGAGTGAAGAAAGGGGAGTGGGGGGTGGAGAGAAAAAGAGAGAGAGCGAGAGAGAGCGAGAGAGAGAGAGAGAGAGAGAAAGAGAAAGAGAAAGAGAAAGAGAAAGAGAAAGAGAAAGAAACATTGATCAGTTGCCTTCTACACACCCCAGCTGGGGTTTGAACCTGCAGCTCAGGCATATGCCCTGTCTGGGAATTGAACCCTCAGCCTCTCTTTCTATGGGATGATGCTCCAACCAACTGAGCCACACCTGCCAGGGCTGGACTCTCTTGAAGACTCATGAGAAAATACTGTATGAAGCTGAATGAAAGGGTCCCATGACTCCAACTGGTGTGGACACAGCTTGGGTTTACTGTTAGTTGAGTAGCTGAAGGATGCTGCTCTTAAACCATATTCCAAATAATATCTGAGGGCATCTCTTGGCCTCAGTGAGGCTCCTTAGTGAGGCCCTAACAGACTTCAGCTACTCTGAAGAAGTTAGTGGGCTTCTCCACGCGGACCAGGAATCCTTGAGAAATCATGAGATATTATAGCCATGTTTCCACGTGCTTTTGCTCAGAGCTGCATTGGAGTAGGATGGCCTTCCTATATAAATAAAAGTTTTAGGGATTTGAGTCTACTTATTGCATGTTATATGCACAGTTAATTAAGGCCGACTTTTTTTCTTTTTTTTAATCTTAGGCTTATTTTGTATAATCTGTTATCACCAGTTAACCATAGTGGAATTTGAAATTCATGCGTGAAATGAATGCACTCAATTCAGATCAGTGTATCCCTGAGTTTGACCGACACTCCCAGGTGTCATGAATCTTTGCGTCTAGAAATTGCTTTTGGAAAAGGATTCTTAGACTATACAAAAGTTTGTAGAGGTGTATACTTTTCTTTGGTGGGACCAAAGGTAGAATGTTGTGTTTTTATGTAGGAAAGGAAGTGAGACTGAGGGGAAAATGCAATGAAGACAAAATACAAAGACTGTGTGCACTAAACTGGTTAGGTAATACTCTAGCTTCTCTGGGCTTGAAGTAGCTAATATGTAAAGTGATGAAGCTGATTGCATTTTGTTGAATGAATCATCTTTCCACCTTGAATCTAGGACTCGAATATGTATTAAGTATGTGTAAGCCACTAATCCAACTCTGTGACAAGTGATAGTTGTGTAAGACCCAGTTCTTTAACAGTCTCAACAGTCGACAAGGAAATGAAAGGTGCTTTGGGGATCACTTTTAAAAAACATTTTTGAATGGAAAGCCATTCTTTGAAAGGAAGGTTTTGAAAGGTGGCACCTCTTAACTGACTCAGAAAGATAACCACTTAATCACTTTGCTGAAGACTTATAAGTATAAAAAGAACATGACTGAGTCTCGAAGTGTGATTGCAGTCAGGTCAATCTTCCTAGAACATAGCTGGGTCGCTGGATACCCTCCTTTTAAATAGTCAGTGGTTTTCAGTGCTCGTGGAGTTAGGTGGTTCAGTCTTTGATCAGGTAGTTGAAGTGGTCCTGAGTATAACCCTAAAAAACCCTTACAACCTTACCTCTTACTGTTTTCCTGGACGTAGCGCACATTCCAGTGCACTCTTCCCTTTAAAGTGCTTCCCTTTTAAATTTCTACCCCAATTTCTGCTTACTCATCTTCCAGGACCCATCTTAGGTGATGTCTTTTTCCGGGCACCACTTCTGACTCTCAGGAGCTGCCATAGGACATGTTCCTTGTACTTATGTTCTAGAGCAAAACCCATTCTGTTTCATCATCTATAGTAATTAGTGCTATTTTAGTCACCCTAGGAGACTGTAAGCATAGACCATCTGTTACTCATTTTTGTATTTTCTGAAACATCTAGAGTAGTGTAGTGCCTTGTACAAATAGTGGTTACATATTCATTAAATGTTATTTCTCTTCCTTGACTTTAAAGGTAGCTTCATACTCTGCACAGAATATTTTGTCCAAACTTACTGCCAAACAGCTAGAGGCCAACAAGTAGAAACCCTGAGTTGCTTCCACACTGAGAAGTTATAACATTGAAGGGGGGCTGTCTTTGTGGTGTATACTTTTTGGAATTGATAGTATTTAAGGAAGGTCACCATGCTGTGTGGCACCAGATCCTTGTTAGTTTCCTATTTATGTGGCAAGATTAATGTCAAAATGACTCAAAGCATTGGGTGGCAAGTAATTTTGGCATTCATAAAAACTTGAATACCTTTAACATAGCAACACTGAATTAGGTTATTTAATATATAATAATAGCCATGTTCATATAAACATGCACCTCACGAGAAAAAAGAAAGCATCTTACTCTTTTCCAGTTCCTCCTAGGGTCCAGGAATGTTGGAAAGGCACCAGTTTTCTTGGAGAGGTGACTGTTTCCTTAGAGAAGGGTGGTGGTGGTAAGGGTGACTAACTTGGATGCGGGGGTGGCTAACCAAGTCTAACAGAGCACGCATGGAGTGATATCCAGCATGGCTTGCTCTGCTAGAGTAAGCTCTCAGCTGCTTTTACTTTTTCTATTCCTTTCTACCAACATAAACGAAAGTCATTTTCATTTGGTTTTGTAATATGGTTTTCTGCTTATATTTAAAAACAGATGTAGAGAGTCATAATGTTTCACACTAAAGATTTGATGTAGAAGAGATTGAAAGGTTTTTGTCTTCATAGCTCACTTTTACTAACATTATCTCTGCCTTCTCCATCGTTTCTGATATGTGGGCTTCGTGCAGCACCGGTCTAATTTAGAGCAAATTTATTCAAAGTGCTCGTATGGTCTGGGATGAAGAGGTGACATCAGTGATACAGTTTAAAAGGCATGGCCTTCCATCTTCTGCTGGGGTAGAATAAACAGATCCTGTGTATTGTTAAGACATGGAGCCACATCAAGCTCTTAGGTTTGTATGAGTGATGTGACTAATGTTCTGGGATGTCAGAAATTAATGAGAATATTCTAAACTAGATTATTTCCATGCGATGAACACATGGCATGAGCTCTTGGATGACAGGTGGTATAACCTGTGCCAAGTTCAACGAGAAGTTGAAGACCCATCGACAAGGGATAATAGACCCTTTTTTATTACCATGAGTACAGAGAATGTCACCGATGTAGATTAGCTCAGTATTTAAAAAATATTTTCATCTATTATTGAGAAATAATATTACTCCTGAGCTTCATCTAGAAAGATAATGTATGCTGCCCACTCCATAAATGATAAGGAAGTTTTGCCCCCTTCCTCTGGAAAAGAGATTCTTGAAGGTTGGAGTTAAAAATGTCAGTAAGTTAGATATGAAAAGAATGTAGTCTTTTTGGGATTGAAGGTAATCATTCTTAGTTGCATACAGATATAATAGATATGCTTTCTCCCTGCTTCTCATTAAAGGTGGCTTTCTAGAAGATGACCATAGAGGACCTTCCAGATTTTCCACTAGAAGAAAATTCTTTGATTGGAAGATACCCATTTTTATTTTCAGGTTCAGATACGCCGGTGACCTTTTCCATTTCTGCAGCACCAATGCCTTCAGACTGCGGTACGTTAGGCAGCTGTCTTTATTTTTCCCGAACTGGTAACTTGACTTCTGTCTTACATCCTTCTTACACTCGTAATTTTTCCTAGAACAGTTTGCTGTGGTTTTCATAAAATTGCTAGTTTTCATTTTTCAAAAATATAATTGCTTCTTCTGCCTCTTAAACTAAATGTTTTTATTTCTGCTATCAGCATTTTTATTATGTAAAAATGTTCATTTTTAGCACCATGATGGATTTAGAGGATCTTATTTTTAGGATGCAAGGGTGCTGAGACATCTAGCATTCTTCTGCTATTGATGTATGTATTTTGGTTAAATATACCAACTTATGTAAAAAACCATATACTAAAAAAAAATGACTTAATAGCACTGTTGACTGGCCATCTCTAGGGGCCCCGCTGTCTCTGAAATGCTAGAGTTCTAATCAACAAAGTAAATACTCACTCCTAAAATGATCCAAATGGGTGACAATGTAATGATAACTTTCAGTACACAGAAAGTCTAATTTGGACCCTGTCTCAGTCATCTCCCATTGTAATAATGTATACCCAAAAAATATAGTGAAATTTTAAAAAAAGCAGAGAGGTGAGACCCTTACCTGGAATATGGAATGAGATTGGCTCATACTTAAATTTGAAGCTTCTCAATAAAACATAAATTTAGAAGTGTTCCAGTTTTCATCTATTTAAACTTATTTCCCCAAGACCATATTTTATCAGATAGTTGAGTTTATAGGTCAGCCTGGCTTTAAACCTGACTCAGCCACTTACTGGTTGTGTAATCTTGGGCATATTACTTCTTTTCTCTCTCCCTTTGTTTTCTGAGCAAATGAGAATAATGATAATACGTACCTCATAGGGTTGCTAAGAGGATGAAATAAGGTAACGTACATAAAATGTACAGGGTGGGGTAAAAGTAGATTTACAGTTGTTAGTATGGAAAATAACAATAATTAATAAGTAATAACACAAGAAGAAACTCTGTGTTTCACCTACTCACAATTGTAAACCTACTTTTGCCCCACCCTGTATATAACAGTTCCTGACACCTATTAAGTACTTAATAAGTATAACTTATCATTATTATTTAAATGATTCTGCTATTTGCCATCACCTTAATATATAATTACTGAAGCATTGTTACATACTTCAGTATTTATTGGGCTACCGCCACCCACTATTATTCTTCTTGGTTCAAATCTTGCTTATTTCTCTTACATTTATTTTCTAGATCTTTGCTGTTCACAGTGTGGTTCTTAGTCTAGTAGCATTGGCATCACTGGGAACTTGTTAGAAATTCAATCCAAGGCCCCACCTGAGAGTTACTGTATTAGAATCTACATTGTAACAGAATCCCTAGGTGATTCCTGTCTACATAACGTTTGAAAAGCTCTGGCACAGATGGATAATAGAATAGTTTTGTCTGTTTCTTCCTACAAGTAAACCCTGGTGAGATTTTGATTAGAATTGAAATTATTTTAAATAATGTTCTTGGGAAAATTGATGGCTTTCAATATTTTATCTTCCAATGCAGGAACATCATGTGCCTTTCCATCTAAGTCTCCCTTACCCCTTCAGTTTGGTTTAAATAAGCCCCACAGATTTATTGGCATGTTTGTTACTTTTATTTTATTGTGTATTGGTTTTTCTTATTGTATTTTATTTTTTAAAAATAGAAAATCACTTACAAATGCAAAAAACAGTGATAGCAAAAATGTATATTATACATATTCACCATCAGAATGAACACATATTAGCATTTGTCATATTTCCTTTAACTCTTATTTTTTTTAATTAAATGAAATAAAACTTTAAAGATGAAGTTGAAATTCCCTCCATTTTCCTTTCTGATGCTATTTCCTTTGCCCCCCCAGAGGTAACTACTATCTTATATTTAGTGTGAATATTCCAAACCATAATATTATACTTTCGGTACTTATATGAGTGTCTATAAACAACATGCAGTATTTTTGTCTATTTATAATTTTATGTAAATGGTAGATAATTGTATATTATTCTGCAACTTAATTTATTGATCAGTGTTTTTTGATACCTGTCTTTATAAGTTTATGACTTAGATATCGAATTCATTTATTTAGTTGTACACTTACCTTTCATGACATATTTATGTTTTTAGAGGCAAAAATATTGGTAAAACTTGACAAGTTTTCTTTGATTTAGAAATAATTTTTGGAAAATTCAGGGTTTGAGATCAGGGTCTGTGCACTCTTATTTTTGGTTTATCTGTAATAAAATGTGGTATGATAAATTAAAATTTCATTCTCATAATTCAGGAATACCTCATGCTTTTTAGTGATTTTTGACTTTGCTTTTGAGAATTGCTTTAAGGTAAACCTACTTTTTCTGACATCTAAAAGTATTTGTATCATTTAAGCCCTGGTCTTATTGTGTGTTATTTTCGATATATTTATTTGCAACTTTTAATAAATTTAATTTGCACCTTTTTTTATTTCAGAGTTTTCTTTCTTTGATCCTAATGATACATCCTGTCAGGAAATTCTCTTTGATCCCAAAACTTCTGTATCAGAATTATTTGCCATTTTAAGACAGTGGGTTCCTCAGGTCCAGCAAAACATTGACATTATTGGAAATGAGGTAAGGAATTACTACATTTGAAGTTTTGCATTGTTAATCACATGGATTTTTCCCCCCATCTAAATGGAAAAATGGGATAAAGAGGAGACCTTTTAGAGTCTGATGTTTGTTCTTCGTATTTCCAGGTTTCTCACGGAGCAACCAGTTAGTACTCTAAATTCTCCATTATTCCTCATGCTCCGTTCTTTCTTACACTTGGAACTCTGACATCATAGACTTTTCGTGAAGGCAGGCGTTTTTCATATTTTCTTTCTTGTACAAATTGATTTTGTAAACTTTAAAAAATTCTTTCATGAAGGTATTTGATTACCATCATGTTTTATCTATACTTTTGAGTGGTTTGTTAAAGATCTAGGCTTAAATGTAATTTTAAAAAATACTTGGTTTTTTGAAGGTGAGATGAAAGAATAACTGGGTTCCTTGACCAGCATGTTGTCATATTATAAGAGGAGCGAGCTTATCCTTTTTTCAAATACCATTACAAGCATTAGAAAGAAAATTTTGCTTACTCTTTGAGAGATTAAGGAACATACTGGGAGTGCTAGATTAAGTTGTAATACTCTTTAAAAATTTCCTTCAGCCTTTTGACAAGTTCAGTTTTCGTTACTGCTGGGTGCATATTTAAATTTTATCCTCAAGAAAAGCCAGTTCTATCTATACGTTTTGTTGAGAACTAGTTCGGTTAAGATAGACGAACTTATTTGCCCGGCATTGTTTTGAAATCGGCTGACTTCAGTGGTCCTGTTGTTACTGTTTCCTCCCTGGTTTCCTCAGATTCTTAAGAGAGGCTGCAACGTGAATG